>JZKD02S1673258.1:918554-944210 GCA_000966675.3 Picea glauca
CCTCATCTTTGATCTGTTGCACACTGCAGTAAACCTCCATTTGCCTGATCCAATTGTCAAGTTTTTCTGCATTTACTTCACCATCATATATGGGCAACTCAAATTTAACATCAAGATTTAACAATGGCATTTCATTCTTATGCTTATGAACATTTTTCTTTCCATTAGATTTAGAACTTGAACTTGAAGAAGAAGGAGGAGAAGGAGGTGATCATGGAGGTGAAGGAGGAATCTGAGGATGATCCTCTTCCTCTTCACTTTTTCCCTTTGAAGATTCACCCAAAACTGGTCTCTTTCGTTCCAAGTAATCCTCGTACAAAACTTTCACCATCTCCGACATAGCAAGGAAAGTTTTCCAGAACTCTTTCTCATCCTGAGAAAGCCCTTCTTCCGATGCCATCTTTTCGCTGTGAGAAGCCCTCTTTCTCAATCCAATTAATGGATTCTCTGCAACAAGCTCGCCTTCACCACGCTGTAGCTTTTCCCTGGTTAACATGCAAAACTCAAATCCAAACGTCAACTAGCTCTGATACCACTTGATCCGTCAAGATCTTTTAATGACTGTGGTTGAGTTTTTAATTGCATGCGTCAATTATCCAATTGAGAAGCTTAATGAAAGAATGAGGAAATAAGAGGAATTATGACAGCCATATACACATATATAGATCTGAAATGAAGTAATAAACAACAAACCATAACAAGAGAATTGATAACGGAGTTCGGCACAACGTTGCCTACGTCTCTGGGCCTTTGTCTATGTGGGGAAGGCTTCTTTATTTCTGTTCAAAAGCTCAAAAGTACATCGCAGTAGTGCCAATTGGCTACAAGACTGATCTGGTCATGTTCTTCCAGATCACTAGAACCCAGCAAAAGAAACGGCACGCAAAATGGATGATCGAAGCTCCCAGAAATGGCCCGCAAGCGTCTGCTCCTCAATAGCTTCCCTGCATAAAAATGGCTTTGGCTTGGCTTCCCTTCAGCATAACTCTGCTCTGACTGTCCTCCATGGCCTCAAACAGGCCTGGTTTTTATAGATCTAAAGTTGGTTATCCATCCCCAACTTCCTCCTAAAATTTGGGCTCTAAAAATGCCCAATATCTCCAAAAAATGGATAAAATCCATTAATACAGGCATAAAATCAATTAGAAAATCCAAACTATATAATAAAAACCACTTTTGTTTTAATAATAGGGCGCAACCCCTTTTGGCGCGCGCTCCTAGTTGTATGGGGGAGCGGCCATGTGGCCAGGCACTCCACCTGTGCGCTAGCCCCCTGTCCGGGCTCCTGGCCTTCGGGCATATGCATAGGACCGTGGCTATCAACTTACCCGTGCGCCCTCTGCTCCGTTTGGGAAGACAGGCCCTGGTCACGTGGGATCCGCCAAGATCCATGCGTCGGGCTCTAATTGCAAGTGTTGGGTCGTATGGGAGTGTAACAACCGCGAGCCGAAACCATGGGCTGGGGCTAAGCCCCAGCCCTTTCCGCCTCCGACTAGTGTTTTGTTTTAATTCAAATAAATAATTCGCCATATGGTAAATAAGAAACACCAGCAGGTCGGGTAGTAAGCCCGGTCCTGCCAGTCCGTAGCTTGGAGGAGGTCAGGGGTTCGATTCTGGTGGAGACCCCATATTTTGCATAACCCAACAAGCCAACCAATGGGTGCCACGTGGCAGCCCATGACTGGGTCACGTGGCACCTTCCCATTAACCGAATACGATGCCACTTGTCGAGCACTGGTTTGTCCACCTGTCTGCCGAGGTGTCAACTCCATACTGCCACGTCACTGCCCTGTCAGCCTGTGCCATGTGTTTGCCACGTCACTGCCCTATCAGCCTGTGCCACGTGTCAGCCACGTCAGCCTGTGCCACGTGTCACCTTACAGTGGTGACACGTGTCACCCTCTGACTGGTCCAAATCACCTGTCATACTCCTTGTCACCTGCTGTGTGTCTTCTCCAGGAGCTTCCACGTCAGTTGTACGGCTATACGACCTGTACAGTCAACCTGCCACATGGATTGTACAGACTATACAGTCACCCCCTTTTTTTACCTGTTTGGGTTTTCGAACAGAATGCGATATTTTTCGCATACGAAGCCCATTTGACGAAGTAAATATATGGCCAGAATCAGGAAGACAAGACGGACACAATGGCGTTGGTTTCGTCAGATTCCGAGCACTTTCATTTTTGAGCCTTTTTGAGCCCTATCAGGCTCCTGGATCCGATTCTGGATCATTAACAGGTTGGTGGGATACATTCTTGTCCTTGTGGACTCGAAATCTTTGGGGTTCACCCACCATCTCTTCATGAGGTCCTTATAGTTCAAAGGGAACTGTAGCATCTAGTCATCATTGAAGTCCACTTTCGCTAGTGGAAATTTATAACATACATCCAAAGTTGATGTTTGAAATGAAGCAATGACCTTATTATTGTTGTCTCTGACCAATTGATTATCAATATCTACCTTGGTTGTTGAGTTAGGAGATGACCTTTGCATAGGGTAATATCATAGGTATGGCAACCACTCTGCGAAGCTATGATTGCTTGATGGATTGGTATACACCAACATTAGGGTTGGTATCACTAGGGAGAAGTGGCAATTATGGGAATGTCTCCTTTCATAACATTTGATATAAATCTCCCCATCTTTAGACTGTGCTTGCATCCATGCAACATTGTGTGTCTCCATAGATGGTCTCAGGGATGCCAAGATCTACTTCTAACTCTGTAGCTTCATGTCGGTCAGAGTTTAACTCAATTACCTAGTCCTTTTGTTTCATGGATCTCTTAGAGGTCATGTATGAGTCATGAAACTCATCCATTTCGACAATAGGCAACATTAATGATGTTAGATATAAAACATAAACAAAATGTCTATATAGTGAGATACCCTTCTAAAATATAAAAACAAGGGAGTTGGTAGTTTTTTTTATCTTTAATGTTAGGTGCTTTAGGAGAATTATTTGTCATTGTGAAAACCATTTTGATTGCATCTTCTGCAAAGATGACGGGTCAAGTATTTGAAATATTGGCCTAAGGGCGATGATAGCGAGGAGAGAAATTAAATGGTTAATACAATGCTCATGGATATTTCCCCACTTGGTTGAATTTTGTAATTTTGTTAGCTTTTCGTGTGTGGAGGTCTAGGATTTGTGTTGAGGATTCACTTCATGCCCTTGTCGTTAGATGTGGGTCGAGTCAGTAGGTGGCATGGGAGACTGAAATTTGAATTGTTTCGTGAAACCCTAACTCACCAGTGTGGTAGCGCATTCAATGGCAGTGAACAAGAAGAAATTTGCATATAGAAAATTGGGGCTTGGGGTTTTAAACAAATTTCATTATGAATCAAGGTTGAAGTCCCCTTTTCCTTCAACTAGGGTTTGAACCCATGGTATATCACTTCCAGAGTCATTTGGGTATACGTCCTAATAAGCAAGTAGGCAACAGGGTTTGATGCCATGGCTTACTAACTTAATGAGAATCAACCTAAACACATTTGTTGAATATGGCACCCTGGAATGGAGATTTTGTGGTTATTGATCGGTCGTATAAGGGTTTGACCACTTAAATGAAAATATTTTGTCCTTTCCTATATTTTAGATTATTTTATTGGGTTGAGTAGCTAGGTGGCAAGGGAAATGTGAAAATGTTTCCTCAATAGCCAATTGATAAATCAAAACAAGGAAAGAATTAAATTTCATCTTAGAATACGAGCCTTACGTCAAAGGTGACAAGTGGTTGTTTGTGGGTGGATGGCATGAATTCCTTGGATCATGGTGAGCTTCAAGAATCTTGGAATACTTTGGGAGCTTGAAGGATAGTGGCGCAGTTGAGGAATGTTAGTAAACAATAGAATGACATTGAAAAATGGCCCAATGCACTTTTATTAAAAAAAATATGACCCCTTTGGCACCCGTTTGACTTTTTAAAAGGGTAAAAAATGTTTTTTTTCACACGTATTTAAAGTTTGCAATATATATAATTTCACTCAAACTATATATATATATATATATATATATAATTTCTCTATAATAATAATATTATTATTTTTCATATATTTTTAGCAATGAAAACAAAAGAGCATGCACGCATCTTTAAATTTATAGAGAAAATATCATAAAAACCTAAAATTGCCAAGAATTAGTTACAAACACGATGGAAATCCCAGGATTTGACCGCTACAAGGCTGGTCACAATAAAATAAGGGATGATAATGCATTGATCACAAATTTTCTTTATGAAAATAGTGACATGTTCATGATTGTTGAGGCCAATTAATGCAATTGACAACCAAAATTTTTTTAAAGAAGAAAAATTAAAGGAGAAAACTCAATAAGCTTAGAGCATTTGAAGTTTAAAAAAAGTTAGCAACCTAATTATAAATTGTTGGAAATTAGGAAAACCAACTAAAAATAGGAAGAATTCCTTAGAATTCACCCCAATGGATTCATCAATTATGTTATGGAAATAATTACATATTCAAGTTGCAATTGGTTCTCATGTAGATGGTTACATGGGTGGTAGAACATGGAACAAATCTAAGATGTAAACTATTTTTACCTTTCTTTTAATCAAATTTTTGTTAAACAAACAAGTAGGAAAGACAAATAAAAAAGATAAGAAACTGACATGGTGTTTATAAGTCGTGTATTTTAATCACTCAAGTGGATGGATTTGAGGAGGAACAATCCATTGAATCTAATCTTCAAGACTCCTTGACACATGCCAACAAAGCAATAGCTTAATTGATCCAGATACTTATAAATCCTTCTCGAAATCAAAATATAACTAACTAGTTGAAGAAATTGAACTTACAAATAAATAGGTTATCTGAATTCAAATCCACTAACAAATTACTAATCAATTATTAAGATATGAATTCAATCGTACATTATCAAGAGATATCTTCATATTATTAAGAAAATACACGATACACATTTTTGCATTTTACATGTTTAGTCTTTGAATGTGGCCTCCTTGACCAAGAAATAACTCGTTCCCAAATGACTTCCCTTTAGGCTCCAACCTTCCCTTTGCTTCCTATTTATATGGGATAAAGGTGCTTTGGGAGAGGGATATATTCATTGTCTAGCTTGAACTCAAACCATATAAGTGGAACCATCGTATTTAACCTACTGGAACCTCAATTTTTTCGTGTTTTTATATTTTTTCCTTATTTTAGTGTTAGTCACAAGTTTCGAAGTGATAAGCATGACCTACAAGCCTTTTGGGTGCAAGTATTATGGAGGAAATTTGAAACCCACAAGCCAACACTCAAACAAACTTCCTTAAGGGAAAGTACAACTTGTTGATGGATTATTGGGAGTTGAGGGTTAATCTAGGAGTAGATGAATTACTATGGAGGTTCAAATATAAGTATAATCGATTGAGCACCTAACATGCCATAGGATGACCAAATCAAAGTGATCACAACCATGGTTTTAAAATGAAGGTGAAGGAAAGGTCAAAGAATTGGGCACGGTTCTATCTGACACCTCTAGTTCTTTCAATGCATGATCTAATGTAACTTTTTATAGCTCAATCTATAGTGGCACTAGAGCAACATTAAACAACAACACAATTTTCTTATCTTTGATTTGTGACTTGGAGTTTATGGTTCGTGGCCACAAGAGGCACTTGTCATAAATTCAATGTTCCTTCATCCGACAATTATACTTGTGATTGCATAATTCAAGTCTAGAACTTCTCAAACTACTACTCAAAATTTTATTGTTATTCACAATTCCATTGCTACTTAATCCTAATTTATGATCAATAATCATGCAACATAGCATAAACTACAAAGCACCATACAAAATTTTGTTACTTTTGACAACAAAACCAATTTTTACGGGTATTGTGTTAACACCAAGGTCTACTCTATAACACAATGCATGCCTACGTGCACAATAATAAAATATAACACAATAGTGGCTTGGAAAGAACACGATTATTTGAACTTGAAAGCAACTTTTTTTAAGTGCGCGTTAGAGAATGATGCCTCGTAACTTTCTCAACCACAATCAAGATCGAATGTTGTTAAGCCCCTAGGTATTGGGCAGTTACATTGCTATTGTTATATTGTTGTTGTCATTACTGGATGACTCATTGTTTGTAACTATACCCTTTGTCTCCCATGTATAATGAGTAGATCTAATTTTAGGGATCACTGAGAGTTATTTGTAAACACGGGTGTAAACGACATTGCCTCCTTGAAGCGACATTATTGTTCATTCACTTTTTATTATTCTCGAGGCATGGCATTTCTCATTATTTATATTCTTATGTTATTTGGGCCTTAACATTTGGTATCAAAGTAGACAATCCTTGGTTTCGCTACTTCAAACGATCATGGTAACTTTTTTAGGAACATTGGAATTGTGTGGAAATTTCAAGGTTGACAGACACTGCTATAGTACAAGGCCCAAGTGTTGTAGCTTTGTGTCATAGATGCCTTGTTAGGAATTTTTTTCTCGGTGTCTGTCGTTTTTTTTCATCATATTTGTGTTGTCGTACGACGCAAACGACACAAAATATGTAAGAAACCTTCTTTCATATTCTTCTTGCCCTCCTTCTTTCTCCCCTTCTTCATCTTCCTCTTCCCCTCCTCCTCCCTTGTTATTTTCCCCAAAATACTCCATTTTTCCCCAAAATCCTCCTTCCTCGTATACTTTGTCTCCTCCTTCTCCTTCCTTTTTATTCCTCTTCTTATCCTCCTCTTGATTTTCAATTCATCCTTCCTCCTCTTCTTCTTCAACCTCCCCACTTCCTCTTCTTCTCCCCCTCTCGCTCCTCTCCTCCTCTGCATTCCTATTCCTTCTTTCCCCTCTTTCTTTCTTCTCACTTTCTTCTTCCTCCTCCTACTTCTTCTTCTCTTCCCTTCTCTCCCCTTGTTTTTTTTAGACTTGCACAATACTCAAGGTTATCTTTTTTCATGTTGAAGAGTTGAGTTTTGAATGGAATAATGTTGGACAAAATTCTATCCTAAATATATTTGTACATATTGTGGATTATCTTATTTGCCTATACTTTATTTTAGTTATTACATTCATGCTATAAATATTTTGCGTCAAATATCTATTTATGTTCTAATTATGTACTTACCTTGTTATAGATATGAGTTTAGGTGGATTTGAATCTAAATGTCACGATGACTATTGTAGGAGAAAGGATAGGGAAAGGTAAATTGGAAAAAAGTAACGAGTTGCATGACCAAAAAAAGGTGAAGAATAACCACCTATCACATATTTTATTTTATTAATGAGGATAGAATCATTGTGGATATAGAACCCTCAAATATCCATTGGAGTCAGTTCTACTACAACTAGAGGTAATTTTTATCTTGTTAAATGGAGTTCTTCATTTTCTCTTTTGTTTTTCAAAACTGAGGGAAAAGTCAAATTCGTAGTTATGGTGATTTTAATTATTGTTCTCTCCGATGTAAATGAAATGCGGGGGTTATGGGCGTAAGCCAATCAACTAAGAACTTACATATGCCCCAAAGAAAATGCATGTAAAGATGGCAAAGGACTTGTGAGTTGTGGAAAATTAGAATTAATTTGGTCTTCGAGTGTTAGAATTTAGTCTCTTTCACTAGTTTGTCTTTGAGTGTTATAATTTTGTCTCTTTGATTATTGACAATTGTAAACTTGTCAGTTGCCCTTTAATTGTGTTCTTATATAGACCTTCATAAGAATACAACGATGATACAACGACTTTGGATGACAACCACAATTTTGATGACATATCAAGATTTGATCAACCATGCTCTAGTGAAGATCTTTTGTTTAATTTGTGTACTCTTGTAATTAAGTTCAATATATCCATAGGGTGGAAGTAGACCACTTGTTTATGCGGAGAACCTATAACTTTGTGTACATGTACATAATATTTTCATTTCCCATGGAGTGGTGGTACACCACTTTTAGCATGGAGGAAAATGACAACTGTATATCAATTATTGAGAACTTATAGATATAATTTTCTTTATCCTATGTATTATGAAGGAAACTTGAAACCCGTAACCCAACACTCAAAGAAAGTTTCTTAAGGGAAATTACACCTTGTTGATGGATTATTAGGAGTTCAAGGTTAATCTAGGAGTGGCAGAACTGTTGTGGAGGCTTGTTGACGGGCGTAAGTGGCACACTGTCAACTGGAAGGTCAAATCTGGGCCGAGGTTGTCTAAATAACCCAAGTCGTTTGGAGTGAGATGACCTGACGGGTTTAATGGCTCCGTTAGCCGACTAAAATCCTAAAATGACAAAAAAGAAAGAAAACTAATCTAAAAGAAACTACAATACTATGTACATGAATTTAATTATTTACATGTGTTAAAGCATAAACATGAGCATGTGATTATGAACAGGGTATTTACAGTTTGCAAGGTTTTGGTGGATGTCTTGCGAAATCAATGTTTTTTACAATTGTTTATGTAGTAGATAAAGAAAACACATACATTTTATATTTTCTTTTTAATAATTTAAAATCTAAGAACTCACACATACTAATAAGACATAATTTGAAACAAGAACATAAAAACAGTCAAAGCCAATCTAAACTGTTCCTATTTGATTAATAAATAAACTAATACCATAAATAGAATACGAGTAAAACTAACCTGAGATTAATCATCTAATGAGTTTATGTCTCTGCGCAATTCAAACTCCAGCTATCTTGCCTGTGAGAAAAACATGTAACATGCTTGTGCTAACATTCCCAGAATAAACTCAAAGGTATTTTTTGGAGCAACGATATAAGAGGATAGTAATAAACATATAACATTCCCAGAATAAACTCAAAGGTATTTTTTGGAGCAAAGATATAAGAGGATAATAATAAACATATAGATCTGGTGATCTTGTAAAGATGAACACTTATAGTAAAAGAAATTTAATATAAAGGATTTGTGTAATACATCACTTAACATAAAGCATAAGTCAATGATATTTAAATGAAATAATGATCAGAGATGTAATATATGAACAACAAATTATAGATAGAATTTAAAGTGCTGAATAAAATGAAATATCATATGTTGATAAGACTAAACATGTTTAACATATTAACATTCCATAATATAAAAGGCAAAACGTAATGGGAAAGCGCCATGCTGGTCTAAAGGCGAGGAGTGAATAATTTGTCCATACAGTGTTCAATATTACATGTCCATAATGTGTTCAAATAAAAGATGTCCTTACTACCAAGAGTGAACATTATTTAAACTAGTTCAAGATTCTAATGCTCATATCATACAAGATAGAGTTGAATCCCCCAAAATTCGGTAATATTACAAAAACAGTGAACTGGAAACCACTCATGCATGAGTTGGTTTGTTAAAAAATAAACCAAAGTTTTATAAAACATAAAAAGGGAGAAACTACTGACCATTTGAGTGCATAGTTCAAAGTGTTTGCTCCACACAATCAACATCATAATCTTCCATTTCGTGTGAATAACAAAACCGATTTGATATATTAGAAAAACAATTACTAATTACTAATTATTATTCAAAAGAGACTGGCTACAAAATCCTAGATTTTGTAGCTAGTCTTATTTTTGGCAAATGAAATCAAAGTTTAAATCTACCCATTTTGACTTTAATAACAAAATTGAATGAAATCAAAACAAAATCGTTTTATCATTAAAAATTAGCCAAAGAGGGCTATGATAGTTCGGAATTTATAATTGCTTTGAAACTGGTTGTGTTCTTAATGATTATATTTTCGACCCTTTTGAATCGTTTATTCTCCCTCTGTGTGTGTGTCTTCAGGTCAAGGTTCTCTTGTTTCAACATAGCGTTATGAGCGGCCAAGATTTTAATTCGGGCATGTAAGAGTGGGACATCTATATAGTAACGCCCTATCCAGTCGAGGTAGATATCACAGTGCACTGGGGAAATGTCAAATTGACGTGGGACACAATCGACAATGGGTGCTTCATTTTTACCTGTGGTTCGTTCCAGATCGTGCTCGATACCGGAAAATCCTTCTTTACTCTTAATACACAGGGGCAAATTGGTCACAGAATCATACTGTTTAAAATGGGTAATAACCTTTCTCCTGGAACATTGATTTTTTGGGTCTTCACAAGCCAAGAAATCCTCTATCTGACGATCTGAGCACTGATCATCGATCTCGATTGGATCGATCAAGCTCAGATGATTATCCTTTCGATTTCTTAGTTTTCTAGAAATCAAACGACCAACATTCTTATTCCTGAAACTTAAATACGTGCTATGTGGTTTCTTTCCTTTAAGGAAATTCTTGACAACACGATTATCATTAATGTTTAAACTAGAATCGTTCATAGGCACTGGAGGATCCTTTTGTTTTAATTCGGCAATCATTTGTTTCAGATATCTTCCAGGTGAAAACCTACATGGTAATTCTTTATCCACAAGAGTTTCATTAACAACAGAAATTGGTCCAATAAATTCTGGGCCATCAATTGAATTAACGAACTGGCTTTCAACTACTGGTCTATCCGAGTTAGGGTTTGCAGTTAAAAGAGGGTTGGTTGTAGCGTCGGCCTGGGTGAAGCCATTTCTTATCAGAAAGGTTTCATAATTGTCACCTATCTTCGACAGGTGATAAACCAATAAGATTTTAACGAGTCCATGGTGAAACAAACTTGAATTGATAGCCTGTCACTTATAACGCTTGGACATTTTGTAAAGACTCATCAATAGGTAAAAAGGAATATCCAACTCAAATACTATGAAATTCATAAGCAAACATATGTGGTACAGAAAAACCATCCCATATCGACCTTCACACGTAACAAACTGCTTCAGAATTAAAAGGAGACTATGCCATCTAGGTTTTAACAGAGCGATAGGAATACCTTTTATACAACAAGTGGTTTTACGGCAAGCCATGAATAAACTCCATGGGACATCTTCTATCTTGGCGTTCTTAAACCACCTCTCACCTTTAGATGGGAGTCCTGTCGCCTTGCTCACGAAATCCTTTGTTAATTCCAACTGTATGTCCCCAATCTTGGCTTTGGAGCTGTCAAACGTTTGTGCAAAAGCTTTTGCAACCTGGAGATTATAGCCCTCAAGCTTCTTGAGGAATACATCCCACCCATGAGCCTTTAGGTCGTCAATAACGTCGTCATGGGATAGAAAATCTTGGCATCCGTTCGACTCAATACGAACCACGAGTGCCATTACTACTATGACAAGGATGCAACAAAGATCATAAGGGATAGGTTTATGTTTCCAACGGACGAGCAACAGAGATAGGTCTAAACGGGATGTAATAGCACGAAAATCATGGAGTCTGGGGGCTATCAGAACTCGGACAGGAGAATTAGGAAAAATGAAAACCAGAAGGTTTGTAGGAATCCAATCCATTTCTCACGATAAGTGCCAAACCCTACAGGGTACAAAACCCCATACGCATCATGAATGGTCTCATTAATGTTTCAGGCCAACAAGGTAAGACGAAAACATAAGTACAACATGCCTATACTTATTTGCATGCATGTTGATACGACAATTGAACTCATGAGAATAATATCAAAAGTTAACCAAAGTTCTTGTGCATTCAAAAATTTCCACAATGAACTATAGAACAAATGAATTCATAATAACCTGTAATGTCCCCATTTTGGCACATTATAACTTTACAAAGTGCTATGCCTACCAGAGTAGCCAGATAAGGGTGACAGAGAGTTCAGAAGAGATTGAGGGGTTTTATTGGGCCCGACTTGCATCGTTCATCATTAGTATCCATTCCGCATAGCTTGGTTTTGGTTTCGTTGCATTCTGACGATTTCCGTTATTTTGAGTTATTATGGGTCATATCTTAATTAATTTCCTAAGAAGGTCATAATGGGCATATTACTTGGAGAAACCTCTTAGTGTAATAGCTCATCGGATTCGGGAAGAAGAGCACTACAGGATAAGATGATGAGAAGTGACTTTCAATGGTCGGAAAAGCCATAATGATGGATAAATCACTTTTTAGAGGTAAAGTGATTAATTAATTAATTAATTAAGTGATTTAATCAAGGAATAATAAAATAAAGTAAAAGTCACTTGGAGGGAAAAGGTCAACAACGAATTAGGGTTTCAACAATGAATTAGGGTTATGGAAAGCTATAAGAGAAGAGTCAGCGACCTAATTCATCATTATGGAGATTATGACTTGTCATTGAGGAGCAGAGGCGCATCTCAGGAGAGATAGTTCAATGGATTCCAGGAGGAAGACACCAGTTGGCTAATTTTGGTGTTGAGAGACACACCCTAGTCACCCAGAAGATCATTCAGGTCTTCCATCATTCTTCAACAACAGTTACACAATGTTCAACAGGAAGGGTGCATTCATCGAGAGTGAGGGCGCAACTTCTGACAGGGTTTTTAGTCGACTTATCCCATCCAGGGAGAATTCTGAGATTTCCCTCCGACCCATTTAAGAGGAGGGCAAGGCACATCTTTTGCCTGGTTCCTCGTCAGATTCCGACAGAGGAATCATCTGGGACGCATTTTCCAAACTTGGACGTGCGACACTTTTAGCGGACAGATTTGGGGTTCTAGAGCGACCATCAGATCAGATTCAAGGAAACCCTTCTGACCCATTTCCCAGTAGACCAAGGCAGTCATTTTGAGACATAACTCATCCAATTTTGACGGTGGAATCACTAGGACGCATTTTGCCAGAAGAAGAGGGGCACATTCCCCCAAGGGTATCCATTCGGGATCCAGATTCATCAGCAGAGGGGTCTGATAGATACCAGTACTGAGGACTAGAGCAAGGCGCATCATTTGGGACAGTTTCCAAGCCATTCCAAGAAGTATAGCTCCTAGGGCGAACTTTCCAGATTTCCAGCAGTTACCGTCAGAGTTGCCATAGTCCCAGTGCATCCATTGATTCTGCAGTGCCCCCATATTCCAGGTATTATCTTTTAGTTGCTCATTTGTGTTCCAGCTAAGATCCTTTGTTTGTTGATCTAGTCAAGTATTTTTAGTTTATTCAGCCGCATTCGACCATTTTGTAATCCACAGAGATATCATAATACAAACTTTGCAGTCCTTTGTCGCATTTATTATTTGTATGACCATTTATATGTTGTAAACGATTGATCCTACACACACATTAGCAGTGTTTCCTAGACTAACTAAGTCAAGAACATTACAGTGGTATTTTAGTTGGTTTTCCTGCCAGCCTAAGGGGAAAATTAGTTAAGGATCTAGATACATCATTACCAACGAGTGGATTGACAGGAGCACAGATGGAGCCTACACCCATTAAATGTAGGGAGCGTTGTTACAGTTGCAAAGTGCCTTGGAAGCCAAAGCACAGATGTAGGGGTAAAGGGAAGGTGCACATTGTCGAGGTGAAATATGACAACGAGGATGAGGAGATGCATGTGAATGCAACCATAGATGCCTATTTGGAGCAGTCCGATAAGGCTAGTAACTCTTGCGCATCTGAGGGACAATTGTATGGACAGGATGATAGTGCATATCCTTCATCTTCCCCATTAGGTAATGTTGATGATTCAACACTTCAGCATAGTGGTGACACTTGTGAGGATTCATATGTGTTGGCACTTAGACATGATGAGATCAGGAGGTTGGATGACCTACCGGTGGGTGTAGACATGGATTCCAGGAAGTCATGTATGGAGAATGATGAGATTCCTATGATGAGTGAGCCACATTTTTCATCTTCTCAGTCACCTATGCTAGCCAGGACACATGAGGATATCAGTGGCATTCCTGATTATATGGTAGAGGAGCCTCATGTAGGGATTGTGCACAAGGAACATATGGATATGCAGACCCATGAGGAGAGGTATGGCTTGGAGATAGTTGACCTTACACATACCTATCAGTATGAGGAGAGTGAATCACCACTCTTGGAGATTCCATGGATGGACCAGGTTTGGAGACCGACAACTTGTTGGGACACTTACTCCCAGGATAGATCTACAGTGATGAGGATGCACTCCTTATTGGTCAGAATGACCATAACACGTGTCTGTGCACATCTGTATGGGATCCAGGGGCAGATGATATTAGTAGGGTGAGTGCACAGGAGGATACAACTGCCCATACAGGATATGGTGTGATTCATATAGGGGTCGCAGTTAGCAATGGCATGCAGTGGCATATAGGAGGACTTAGTAACACAGGGGACAATGGGCAGTTCGATGCCTTATATTTTGAGGAGTGTGTTGTTGGGGATTCCATTGTTGACACTAGCAGTGAGAGGCATGAGGTAGCACCTCAACGGAATTGTGACCAAGGGTCACAACACTTTGCAGGACAGTTGAGAGTCAATGAGGACATGATCATGGCAGCCACTAGATGCATTGATGATACACATGCATTGGTGGCAGGTTATTGTTGGAGTGCCTCAATGGCATAGGATAGTTCAGATGGAGGACTTGTCATTGATGACTTCCATACACTTAGGGAGAGAGTGATTGTGATGAGGTCCGACTACCAACAATTGTTGAGGGATAGGGATTACCTATTGGAGGTTGGCGATATGTATCACAGGGCACCGAGGGAGTAGGAGGTTGAGGTGGATCGACTCATTCATGAGTTGGTGAGCACACAGAGATTCTCGGAAGGCACACAAACAACCCTTCAAGAATCAAAGTCTAAATCACAGGAGCCTTGAGGAAATTAGACAGAGATCCACTACATCTATTTCAACTGAGAGTCAGATATATTCCTCAGCCACATTGCGAGAGGATGTTGGTGGTTTAGCAGTGGAGCACCAGTTAAGGGAGGAGCATGAAGAGTACCCATGATCACTGATGAGTATGGAGAGATATGATCTAGAGATACATGAGGATGTCCATAAGTCACAGGGACCACCCTTCACGAGGGGTGTTGAGACAGTTGAGCACACACATAGACATGGGGATTCCAAAGCCAGGGGTAGTTATGAGGACACTTCCATTTGTGTTCCAGGATTGGTTGACCTTCATGTAGAGGATGACCCCGTAGTACACCTAAGATCCAGGATGCTGCAGGTGTATACAGAAGATCACATGAGTATGCAGGGGCACACAGTTATGAGTGGTAGTTCACAGAGACATATAGAGTTGTACAGTGGGATTCAGGGGGACGCACTGGATTGCAAGGAGGAGATGTACTTAGTAGAGCATGGAGAGTCCTCTTCCTTGTAGCAGTATACAGATCTGGGAGATCACCTTCATTGTAGCAACAATTGTGTGAGTGATAATGGATGGAGAATTATTGACCCGTAGTTGGTAGAGGTACCTACCGTTGTACTCGATGGTTGGTGTTCAATGATGAGTACATGCGAATATTTACCATGGGTGTCGATGGATGACATTTTGGTTAAGTCCTTTGGATTGACCAAAGCATATGATACTTTCCAGTCCTACAGTTGGTTACAGATATTTATGATAGCCTTTCCCCGATACTTTCATCATTGACAGCAACACAGGGGGAGCTAGACAGTGGCAGGGGACATGGAGGGTTGGTAGGCCAAGACCACTTGACAGGAGTGTCTTGATTGCATTCATCAGGATAGGGGTGGATCATCAAGGGCAGACAATTGAGGCCATGGGCGTGATGGGGAGTATCTTAGGCCATGGGACAGAGGATATCTAAGAGGTTGCTCAATATTCAAACTCTCATTGGGATGAGGGTGGAGTGCTTTCGACAGTTACCAGTAGGACACACCAACAATTAGTGGGGATTAGAAGTGATGAACTTCCAAATTTGACATGGGATTCGGGAGTCCATTTGGTCAATAGTTTGTTTCATCTTATGAGGATCCAAGAGTGGAGGGTCTAGTATGGATACTTTGAGTAGAGCGTCATGATCAGAGTAGAGCAACATCGACATGATGGTCCCTGTCAGAGACTAGCATGGGACCCTGGGATTACAAGACCAGACATTTCATTGACTGACGGAGAAGAGCGGACGTTTGCAGGGGGGAGTCACTTTGATTTTTCATCGAGTTTCAATATTGGGGAGAGCACGTCACTAACTGGTGATTCGTTGAGGTCTTGTAGTACCTCACTATGGCAGTAGCATATTCAGTCACTAGGGATCGTGTTGAGTTTGGTATGGTTTGGTGGGATAGACCCATTTCGGGTCGAGGCCATGTGTTATTTGCAGGAGACTCATGGTGTTGATATGTTACATAACTATAATCCACAGGGTATTGTAGTTGGCATTTTGATATGGGATCTAGGGATTGGAGTGCTTGGTAGTTCAGTGTTTGATGGAGTTGAGTTTCGAGTAGAGTGGTTACTCAGGGAGTTGACTGAGATTCCTTGGCCATTGATCATTCTACTCATCAGGAGCATGTGGGTGTCATGCGTGTTGAGCACTTGGAGATACCACATCTTGAGGGGAGTCTACCTTGTGTCACATAGGTGGATATGGGACCCCGGTATCATATGTAGTTGGATTAAGTTATTGCTTGAGGACAAGAAATATTCCGGCAGGGAGGACTGTAATGTCCCCATTTTGGGACATTATAACTTTACATAGTGTTATGCCTACCAGAGTAGCTAGATAGGGGTGACAGAGAGTTCGAGAGATATTGAGGGGTTTTATTGGGCTCGACTTGCATCGTTCATCATCAGGATCCATTCTGCACAACTTGGTTTTGGTTTCGTTGCATTCCGATGATTTCCGTAATTTTGAGTTATTACGGGTCATATCTTAATTAATTTCACTAAGAAGGTCATAATGGGCATATTACTTGGAGAAACCTCTTAGTGTAATAGCTCATCGGAATCAGGAAGAAGAACACTACAGGATAAGATGATGATAAGTGACTTTCAATGGTCGGAGAAACCATAAGGATGGATACATCACTTTTTAGAGGTAAAATGATTAATTAATTAATTAATTAAGTGATTTAATCAAGGAATAATAAAATAAAGTAAAAGTCACTTGGAAGGAAAAGGTCAACAATGAATTAGGATTTTGGAAATCTATAAGAGAAGTGTTAGCGACCTAATTCATCATTATGCAGATTATGACTTGTCGTTGAGGAGCAGAAGCGCATCTCAGGAGAGATAGTTCAGTGGATTCCAGGAGGAAGACACCAGTTGGTTGATTTTGATGTTGAGAGACACACCCTAGTCTCTAGGAAGATCATTCAGGTCTTCCATCATTCTTCAACAACAGTTACATAGTGTTCAACAGCAAGGGCGCATTCATCTAGAGTGAGGGCGCAGCTTCTGAGAGGGTTTTTAGTCCACTTATCCCATCCAGGGAGAATTCCAAGATTTCCCTCCGACCCATTTGAGAGGAGGGGAAGGCACGTCTTTTGCCTAGTTCCTCATCAGAATCTGACGGAGGAATCAACTGGGATGCATTTTCCAGACTTGGACGTGCAACACTTTTGGCGGGCACATTTGGGGTTCCTGAGTGAGCATCAGACCAGATTCAGAGAAACCCTTCCGACCCATTTCCCAGTAGACCAAGGCAGTCGTTTTGAGACATATCTCGTCCGATTTCGATGGTGGAATCACTGGGACGCATTTTGCCAGAAGAAGAGGGGCGCATTCCCCCAGGGGTATCCATCCGAGGTCCAGATTCATGAGCAGAGGGGTTCGACAGATACCAGTACCGAGGACTAGAGCAAGGTGCATCATTTGGGACAGTTTCCAGGCCATTCCGAGAAGTATAGCTCCCAGGGCGAACTTTCCAGACTTCCAGCAGTTACCGTCAGAGCTGCCATAGTCCTAGTGCATCCATTGATTCCGCAGTGCCCCCATATTCCGGGTATTATCTTTTAGTTGCTTATTTGTGTTCCGGCTAAGATCCTTTGTCTGTTGATCTAGTCGAGTATTGTCAGTTTATTCAATCGCATTCGACCATTTTGTAATCCACAGAGATATCATAATACAAACTTTGCAGTCCTTTGTCACATTTATTATTTGTATGACCATTTATATGTTGTAAACGATTGATCCTACACACACATTAGCTGCGTTTCCTAGACTAGCCAAGTCAGTAACATTACATTATCATAATACACAAATTTCGATAGTGGATTAATCAACCATTTCATAAGTTTTGAATTTTAATGATATATGGGTGACTTTTAAATCGATATTTCTAAGGTAAAAAGATTATGAAACCAAGCTAAGTTTTATGTTTAAATTCATGCTTACAGTCATGAATTAAAAATAAAACAAATGAAAATGCAAACGAAAAAAAACTCAATAAGATAAGCTTTAATCCAATCATCGCTTCGAAACTCATAAACATAAACATTTACAAATCGGAGGTGATGGTAGCTACAGAAATGTTTAATCTCTTTCGATCATGATAAGTATCGAAAATCATGTATGGCTGCCAACAAGGATCAAATACAAGTATAATTGAATGAGCACCTAACTTGCTACAGGGTGACCAAATCAAAGCGATAACAACTATGGTTTTAAAATGAATGTGAAAGAAAGGTCAAAGTATTGGGCACAATTCTATCTAAAACCTCTAGTTCTTTCAATGCATGATCTAATGTGACTTTTGATAGCTCAATCTACAGTGACACTAGAGCAACATAAGCTACATCACAATTTCCTTATCATCGCCTCGTGACTTGGAGTTTTGGGTTTGTGGCCACAAGAGGCACCTGTCACAAATTCAATGTTCCTTCATCCAACAATTGTATTTGTCATTGCATCATTTAGGTCCAAATTTTCTTGGACTACTACTCAAAATTCTATCATTATTCACACTTCCACTGCTACCTAGTCTTCTTTTATAACCAACAATCATGCAACACAACATAAACTATAGGGCACCATACACAATTATGATATTTTTTACAACAAAACCAGTTTTTATGGGCATTGTGTGAACACCAAGGTCTACTATATATCGCAATGCATGCCTACATGCACAATAATAAAATATAACATAATAATGGTTTGGAAAGAACACGATTATTTGAACTTGAAAGTGACTTTTTTAAAGTACATGTTAGACAATGATGCCTCGTAGCTTTCTCAACCACAATCAAGATCGAATGTTGTGAAGTCCCTTAATATTGGGCAATTGCATTACTATTGTTATATTGTTGTTGTGGTTAGTGGACAACTCATTGTTGGTAATTTATTTTTATTTTCAAGATAACAATGCTAGGGGAAAACCCCCAAGTACTTCCCCTCATTTTGAGGATGTTACCCAGGGTAAACCCTAGATTCTCTAGGGCTCAAAGGCATTACAACAATATACTCATTATGAGCTCAACGTATCACTTTATGAGAATATAACCTGGGTGGGGAGGATAACACTCCATCCCACAACTACTTGGGCTAGACCCAATTCACACACACACACATCAAGGAGATCTAGTTTTAGGGATCATTGAGAGTTATTTTCAAACATGGGGTGTAAATGATGTTGCCCCCTTGAAGTGGAATTGTTATTCATTCACTTTTTCTTATTCTCCAGGTGTGGCATTTCTTATCATTTATATTCTTATGTTATTTGGGTTATTTGGACCTTAACATTTGGTATTAGAGTGGATGATTCTTGGTTTTGTACCTTCCAATGATCATAGTACCTTTTTTTTGGAACATTGGAATTGTGTAGAAATTTCAATGTTGTTAGACACTACCATAGTACAGAGCCCAAGTGTCACAACTTTGTGTCATAGATGCCTTGTCATGATTATTGATTCACTTTATACTCGAGGTGTGGCATTTCTTATTATTTCTATTCGTGTGCCATTTGGGTTATTTGGACCTTAACATTTGGTATCAAAGTGGAAAATCATAGTAAATTTTTCTTGGAACATTGGAAATGTGTATAGATTTCAAGGTTGTCAGACACTACTATAGTATAGGGCCCAAGTGTCATAATTTTGAGTCATAGATGCCTTGCCATGATTTTTTTTCTTGGCGTGTGTCAATTTTTTGCATCATATTTGTGTTGTCATATGACACAAATGACATAAAATACGTAAGAAACCCTCTCTCCTCTTCTTCCTCTTTCTCTTCCCCTCGTCCTTCTTCTCTCTATTCCCCTCAAATGCTCCAATTTTTTTTTCTTCTGAAATCCTCCTCCCTCTTCCTCTTTTTTCCCAAATCTTTCTTCCTCGTACACTTTGGCTCCTCCTTCTCCTTCCTTTTTATTCCTCTTTCTCTTCTCATCTTCCTCTTGATTTTCAACTCCTCCTTCCTCCTCCCCTCTTCCTCTTCTTCTCCCCTCCTTCCTCCTCCCCTCTTATTATTCTCTCCCTCTTCCTCTTCTCCTCCTCCTCATCACTCTTCCTCTTCTCCTCCTCGTCCTCACTCTTCCTCCTTCTTCACTTTCTTCTTCCTCGCCCTACTTCTTCTTCTCTTCCATATTCTCTTTCCTCTCTTCCATATTCTCTTTCCTCTCTTCCCTTCTCTCCCCTGGTTTCTTTGAGACTTGCACAATACCCAAGGCTATCTTTTTGCATATATAATAGTTGAGTTTTGAATGGAATAATGTTGGACACAATTGTTTCCTAAATATATTTGTGTGTATTGTGGATTGTGTTATTTGTCGACACTTTGTGTTGGTTATTACATTCATGTCATAAATATTTTGCATTAAGTCTTTATTTATGTTTTAATTATGTACTTACCTTATTATAGATATGAGTTTAGGTGGATTTAAATGTACATGTCATGATGACTATTGTAGGAGAAAGGATAGGGAAAAGTAAAATGGAAAAAAGTAAGTAGTTGCAGACACTAGTGACACGAAAAAGATGAACAATACCCACCTATCACATGTTTTAGTTTATTCGCGAGGATCAAATCATTGTGGATAAAGAGCCCTGAAATATCCATTTGAGTGAGCTCTGTTACAACTAGAGGTAATTTTTATCTTGTTAAATGGAGTTCTGCGTTTTCTCTTTTATTTTCAAAAATCAAATTTGTAGTTCTGATTTGTAAGTTATGGTGATATTAATTATTATTCTATTTGATGGAAATATTAAAGTGGGAGGAGTATGGGAGTAATCCTATCAACTAAGAACTTAAATAGGCCTTAATGAAAATACATGTAAAGATGACATAGGACTTGTGAGTTGTGGAAACTGATGTAAATTATAATTAATTTGGTCTTTAAGTGTTAGAATTTAGTCTCTTTGATTAGTTTTGTCTTTGAGTGTGAGAATTCTATCATTATTGACAATTGCAAACTTGTTAATTTCCCTTTAGTTGTGTTCTTATAGAGATATTCATAAAAAACAAGAAGATTAAGAAGACGATAATGTGGCTTTGGATGATGGATGCAATTTTGGCGACGTATTAAGATCTGATCAACCTCACTTTAGTGATTTCATTTAATCTGTGTACTCTTGTAATTAAACCTAATATTCCCTATGGTGGAAGTAGATCACTTGTTTATGAGGAGAACCTATGCCATTGTGTACACGTACATAACATTTTCATTTCCCATGGAGTGGTGGCACACCACTTGTAACATGGAGGGAAATGACAATTGTGTATCAATTATTGTGAATTTATACATATATTTTGGCGTAGGTTAAACATTCTATGTTTTAGACTTTCCGACAACTATCACCGAAATTTGGCCACACAATTGTTGGCAAAATCACAATTTTCAATTGTTTAAATCACATTTTTGAATGCATAAATAGATTCAACACCCTAAAAAACTGAAGGGTGCTTGGACTATGTGATCTTAACCACTGAAATATGCAATTTTGTGAATTTCCAATCGGAATCTTAACAAAACTCGTCGAAAAAAGTGCCTCGAGAAAGGTAAAAATGTAGAACGTTTAGACTACGTCACATATTTTTCTTTATCCTATGTATTCATGTGCGTTAAAATATATTTATTACTCAGAAGAAATGATAATGAACCTATATTTTAATAAATATAAATAAATAATTAACATCTATTATTATTTTAATTAATTGGTAATGTAGATAATTTTTTTAATGACATTTTTTGTGTTGCAGATGTGATGCAAAATGAAATTTGCATCACACCACAACATACATTGCAATTTGCATCACACCACAACGCAAAATGAATTTTGCATTGTAACATGACAAAATGAAAATTGCATTACAACATGACAAAGAACGAAATTTACATTGCATAGCCATGCAAAAATGATGTAAGGTCTGACACCTCCAAATGCATTGTACCTTTAGAAAAAGAAAAAAAAAAGAGAGTAAGTGATGCAAATTTCAATGTTAGGGTCTTGTATTTTAGTAGCGAGAGAAAAGATCAAAATATATTGGGTAAACTTTTTAGAATTTGTTTCTCCATTCTTTTGGAGTTATAGTTTGTAGAAGTCAATGGTTTCATCTTGTCCTCAAACTAGGTTGAAAGAGGTGGTTTTAGTAAAACAATCATATCTAAATAATGAGAGGTCCAAATAGAGTCCTACTTATCTAATTGGACAAATCGAGATGGACTTATTAGGAAAATATTAGGAAAGTTGCAGGCTATACAAGTTTGTTGACTTAAAAACACTAACAATAATAGGTTTTGGTAGCTTGGGTCTAACTTCCTAGACATGAAATTGCATGGGATCAATGGGATCTTGAAGTGGACATATTAGAGTACATCTTGTAAAAAATCATTTAATAGAAGGTTAAAAAATTGGCAAAATTGTGATAGGTGCGAGGTTTACTAATAGAACAGGTCCCGAGTCAAGACTTTACAAGGTGTGTTAACTTAAAATTAGCACAACTTTTTTATTAGAATCGAAGTTTGTGGTAATTCAAAAGGGTCTAGAAAGACGAATAAAAGGAGAATATATAGGTACCAATTTTTGGTACCATTTGATGATAAGTTCTTAAAAAAAGGCCATTAATGTGGGGAGAAATAAGGTTGTCTTTTTGGGTGCAACAAAGTGGAAGAAGCTGCCAAGAGCAATTATGGAATTCCTGATCAGTTGGAAGAACCAAACAATAAGAACTTGGAAGGAAGTGTTCTTCATAGAGAAACATTCACAACTAATGAAGCATCGAGGGCAACACTTGTTTAAAGGGGTGGGACATGTTAAGTCCCCAAGTCTTAGGCCATTACATCGCCATCGTTATATTATTATTGTCATTAATGGTTAGCTCATTTTCTGTAATTGTGTCCTCTGTCTATCTAGGTTATATTTGGACTATAACAAATGCTATCTTTGTTGGAATTGAGTGCCAAATTTCTTATGGAAAAATCATCTGAAGCATGGTCCATATATCCAAGGTCCATATGCCTATTGCCATGTTCTAGGGTCAAATAAGAATCATTCTTTATATTGGACGAACCTTAAACATTTGCAATGCATACTCCTATTCCACCTCCTTTTTGAAGTTGTTGTGCTCTTCCTTTCAAACTTTTCAATCTCCCTTTTAGTGTGGTTGCCTAAGAACTCATAATTATCTTGATTGCCACTTGATATTTTAAAATTGATAAAAAAGATTTGTCGAACTTTCATTAATAATTCTAATACAAAATACAATTAAAGTGAAATACGAGGAAAAATGCTTTCACAATTTTACATTTTGTCATAAATTTGTCATCGAGTTGCATCCAAATTCAAAACCAAAACTTTTGATTTGAAGTCTTTGACACAATAAAACCAAATATTCACAATGAAATAAAATAATAAATATATTATAGCATATGGTTCATGAAAAAAATAGATCAAATATATTACAAAACCGACATACAATACTTTAAAAATGAATCTACCTAAACTTCAAGTGTGCTATCTCATTTCAATACTTAATGCTTCCCATCACTCAACTGTCTAAAAACACCATTTTATTATGTGACTTAAAAGATTCATATATTGACAAAAAAATAATAATATATAAAGTAATTTGAAATATTCTATTATAACTTTAATGTAATGAAGATCAATTGATTTTTCCTCATAATTATATATAAGTTATTTTATATTTTTATTTTTAAATAGTACTAGAATATTTTTTAAATATTTAATATTGGATACTCGATATCTATTCAGAGGTGGGATATTGGTTTATATCGTATGAAAAACAATATACTATTAAAATTAAAAATCATAATAATTTTATTAGTTCATAGGATTGAAACATATTATTCTCTTGGGAGGATTGAAATTTTCTCAGGAAATATCACCATTTCCACTTTGCCAACGAATGAACTTGTTGCAATGGCATAAAAAATTATTTCAGAAATTTGTAATTAGAAATGTTTCCAAAAGCAATTAAATCCGATTTCTAATTTCTATAAAAAATTATTTCAGAAATTTGTAATTAGAAATGTTTCCAAAAGCAATTAAATCCGATTTCTAATTTCTATCGAATTAGAGTTGTATGATTAAAGTATATATTTTGTTTATAACAACATTTGTAAGAGTAGATATATCACATGGATTGAAAGCACCACCCCATAAATCAAACCATCCAAATAAAATGTCAAACAAGAGAGTGAACACAAATATCCCAAGGGTAGATATATCACATGGATTGAAAGCACCACCACATAAATCAAACCATCCAAATAAAATGTGAAACTATAGAGCGAACACAAATATCCCAAAACATGAAGTCAAGACACGATTACCCACATTTGTAAAGGAAAGTTCTTTAAATATAAAAGGATAAAGATAATTAATATACACTCAATTGTGATAAGATATAAGATAGATAGATTGAAAAAAATTATATATATATATATATAGCGATTAACATCAAATTGGTGTATAAGACTTTCTCTGCCAAGCGATTTGACTGGTAAAGTCTATGAAGGAGGTATCTCGATTTGAACTTGTGATAGGAAACACATGTTCTTAACCATTATGCCCACTAAAAATGTTTATAATATAATATAATATGAATGACCCATAAAACATGATATCAAAACTAGAGTTAAAATAACCATGTTCACATCCTTAAGTAAAATAAAATACAAATTTTGAATGTTGACAAAATAACCATATCTATAATATTTTAATCACATATATTGTTTGTTACACACCCAATTTTAGTTATGGATTTTTAACCAAAACAATAAATTAAAATATTGTCTTCATTTAATAAAACGTTCTCAAAAATAAAATTCAAAACCTTTTGTTTATCTAACCATAATTTCGAAACACATAAATATATTTAATTTATTGATCCTAAGAAGTTCTGGAGCCAAATTCTAAAACACAATACTAAATAAAATAATAGGATTCCCTTAAGGGACTGGAAATCCTACCTTAAAAGTCTTTATGAGTTCCCTAATGCCATGGACACCATTCCTATTGTCCCTACAAAGGAATAAGTTTTTTCTTTAGATGACATAGAGTTCGGGGTTAAGCGGCTCGCAAATGGCAAAGCTAAGGACATTGAAGGCTACCAAGCTGAAATTTTTAAAATCGGAGGACCAATCCTTATCCCTCACATACACAAGATCTTCAATTTAGCAGTCAAGGAGGGCTTCCCTAAACCCTGGATGCAAAGCCTCATTGTTCCTATTTTTAAAAATGAGGATAGAAACATTCCCTCTAATTATAGGACCATTATGATTAGCCCGATTTTAGTCAAGCTTTATGGAATTATTTTGGAAAAGAAGATTAACCTTTGGCTAGAAAGTCACGGTAAAAGAGCTAAAGGCTAGGCCGGGTTTAGGAGATATCATTCAACTGTGGACCATCTTGTTACCTTTAGGATCATTGCATAGGAGTTCCGCAATACTAAAACCAATCTT
>JZKD02S1673258.1:944260-955536 GCA_000966675.3 Picea glauca
AATTAAGGTATTATAAAGATGTAATCAACCTTAATCTAGAAGATCAAAATTATCTATTTGTTTTGCCAAGTGTAAAGAAAAAAATAAGCATTGCTAAGATAAGAACAAATTCTCATGAGCTCCATAGTGAAACTAGGCGTCGGTCAATTCCTAAAACGCCATGGGAAGAAAGAGTGTGTCACCTTTGTGACATTAAGAAGGTTGAAGATGAAAAACACTTTCTCTTAGATTGTCCAGTCTACACCCATATTAGATCTCATTTTCAAAATATTTATCACACTACCGACCTTCCTAACATCTTAACTCAACAAAAGTATGGTGATTTTGGAAAGCTTCTCTTAATGCTTTTCGAGCACAGAAACAAAATTCTAAAGAATCACAAGTAATCACTTACCCTCTTAAGGTTCGGTAAACCAATTCGATCTTAGTGAACATTAATCATCATCATCATATATCCTAAAAATAATTTCGAAAAACATAAATATTAAATATATTTATTTTAATAATAATATTTTAAAGAAAAATCTAAATATATATCCTTAATCAATCGCCAAACCAAAATACTCTGCAAAATATCCGACTTTAAATAAAGTTGTCCCGATCAAAACAAAACCGCTTGTCGCAATCAAAACAAAACCGCTTCGGGATGGAACTCATCTTTAGTGTTTAATATAAATTTGTCCCAATAAAGGCAAAACCACTTGAGGGATGAAAATGAAGGCCAAAATATCTATGGCGTTGCCTGTATGAGTGACCTCTACATTTCCGACTAACCAATTAATTTTATCAATCGCTACATCTTCCATTTTGTTTATGCCCTTTTACAATCCCAATACAAGTAACAATTTGGGTTTGCCAGGTATGAATATAGGAAGGCATCGAAACGAAGTCTTACCAGTTTCAACTGTATCATTTCAAGCTGAAAGTGTTGACATTTGAAAGTCTCGAAATGGGGAGGGAGACCACTCCAATGGAGAAAGAAAATTGCGGCTAAATGGTAGGGAGGAGGAAGGAGCAGCAACATTGGGAAGAAATGGCCATAGTTTCGGGCACGTCAATGCCGACGGCCCGTGATCCATTCGCGCAGAAGCACATTGCCAGGGTCGAAGAAGAAATTCGGAGCGTTCAAGCTGAGAACGAGAAGATTAACGCCGAGATTAAGGCCGAAGAGACCAAGATTGAAGCCTTGAGCAAAGAAATCAAAGCTTACGAGGAGCAGTTGAAGGGGCTGGAACTCAGATTGAAGGACAGTAGCACTGAAAAAAACCTCGAAATTGAAAGGCAGAAGCACTTGGTGGAGCAGAGGCTGCATAATCTTATAAATTATGAATCCACTCTCATTCTGAGAACGGCCTCCAGGGCTGAGGTTTTGCGTGCTCTTGATAAAGATCTGGTTCAGCTTTATGTCCAGAGGAAGGAGCTCCGTCACGAAGGTTGGCAATTTTTCAAATTTTTATTTTTTTTGTTGGGAGGAAAATTTGCTTTTTTTGGGTTTCGAATTACCATGTGGTGACATAAGAGGTAGGAGAAGAGAGGAGAGAATTTAAAGTCGGTAGAAACTATTCCAAGACATTAAACATGTCGTATTGCATTGTTTATTATTCACATACTCGCCAAACACTTTCCAATAGAGAAAGGGAGTTCTATCAAGTAGACATATTTATTCTGCAATCAAACAATTATTATTATGTTACGAGGGCCACCACCTCTGTGAATCGCTACATAAGTATCATGGAAATCATCGAGTGTTGGAACTTATATATTTTACTTTGCTACGATGAAATTATTTGCATTGCACTGTCAAATTACAAATTATTGCAAAATTTGGTAGCTTCCTCATATTTTTGATTATATGTGTATATGTCCAAAACCATATAAGTGTATTATATGGGTATATGTCCAAAACCATGTAAGTGTAGCTTCATAGGGGATTCCCTTGATATGATGAAATTATTTGCATTGAACTGAGAAATTGTTGCAAAGTTCAGTCCCTTCTCATATGTTTGATTATATGGGTATATGCCCAAAACCATGTAAGTGTAGCTTCATAGGGGATTCAAGTGCCTGTGCTGCTGCATAAAGTGGGAACTGTACTGCACATTAGGATCTATGAATTAACCTCCATAGCATTATCAGGTGCTTCAGAAAACCAAGGCAAGAGTGGAGCGACAACATTGTGCCCTAGAAATTGATCATCACTAATATATTTATTATATTCATAAAAATATATTTAAACCTTCAATATCAACCAAATTACTTATTAAATGAAATCCAATTCAAGATTTTAGCAGTTAAATGGATTCTGGTCTGAAATGTCTTATTTCGGTGAGAAAAACATCATCAAACCATTCTAAAGAGAACGAGAAGTGGATTTTGTAAGCTGCCATATTGTCCCAGCATATTTCGCCGTTTTCTTCTTTTCCTTTGATTTTGAGCCAATAAGGCTCAAATGCTGTTAAAATTGTAGAGCTGGTTATCCAGCCATGGGCAGTTTTTTATTGATTTATTTGTAAATAGTATGGTCTTTCCTATTTCGTGGGAAATTAAATGTCCCAGCAATTTTACAATTGTATATACATGTTTATTCTATATATTTCCTCATTATTTTTCATTGTTTGGTCCTCTTCAGGAAGGTTTGTTATTATATCGTCGAAAGTGTAAAAATTCCAAGCTTAGGTGATTAAAGTCCTTATGATCTCAATTAAACAAGTAAATTGCTGAATTTAATTAATGCTGAAATTAAATTTAAACCATAGCATCAATTACACAATAGCTGGAAATCAAATAGTGTAAACATAAAAATAGTTTCACACATACACAGGTAATTTCATAAAAATAGTTTCACACATACAAACATAATTACTCCAAAATTAGCTTTTCATTCCTTTGAAAAAATCACAAGGAAACCTCCACAAGCTGCCAAAAAAAATAACACTGTACAGTTACTGAAATCACCCTAAACTGAGCAGGAAAAACTTGCCTGAGAAGTACGGCCCATTCATATGGACTGTATGGACCTGATCCATGCGGCTCTACGGATCTTGAAATATCCCAAGTCACTCGGGTCTGGATATTTATTGCTATGCTGGTGATCTGGTTGCAGATTTGATTCTCTGGGGGTTTCTGGATGCATTTTAAAAGGTTTATGGCTGCGGTTTTGTGGTGTTTATATGTTTATATCATGCATGCAATTGTTTTGGAACCACGAAGAACTCAATATCTTGAATTAACTGAAATAACAGGAATTACATCATAGCATGCGGAAACTAAAGAGAATAACCTCAGCTAGATCATACAGAGATGATCTTAGTTGGAATACAATGCAAAACAAATAAGAAAATACTTGCATCAAATAGGAATGACTGGATCTATGATCGACAATGTGGATCCACTGCATGCATGGGTGGATCTACTGCATGCAACCAAAAATACCTATGACAACTGCTGTTGGAGACTGAAAAACTCGCCCTGGTGGCTATACTCGTCTGATTGTCCCAAAAACTTCCCTAGATGGGTTGCCCTACTCCCTAGCACACTTCCCCTCCCTACTGGCTGGAATACTGGGCCTCTGCTGATCTGTTGGAACCTCGGATGGACTCCCTCAACACTTGGGCACTTCCTCAGCTGGAGGGCACGTTTTTGAAGATTTATCCGATGGAATGCTTTGATAACTGTCTCAATGGAAACACCTTGGCCTCCTCTCCAATGGGTCGGAAGGATATGGGCTTCTCTATCTTGGTTGGGCCTAGCGACCGCTTTTATGCTGAATCTCTGCTTCGAACCCTCACGCTGTCTCTGGATAAGTGTGCACTTGCTTGTGCTGCCTCTACCTGTTGCTGTATACTAAAGATGAAGATCAATGAAGAACTTGGATGGCACTTCCGACGGCTAGGGCGTGTTTCTCAACACCGAAACCTGTCACAGGTGGTGGTTTCCTCCAGAAATCCACAAAACAATGAAGGTCGACTTCCCTCTCTCTGGAACCTGTTTTTAATTTTCAAATCATCATAATGAAGAATTAGGTCGACTTTCTTCCCTTTATACCTCCTCTCGTCTAATTCTCTGTTCACTTACTTAATTAAATGACTTTTCCCCTAAGTTATGATTTAATGTTCACTTAAGTCATTTAACCCCCTTTTTGTTCTAATTAGACGCCCACTTTATCACTTAAATGACTTTTTTCCCTAAGTTTCACCTCAATGATCAATTGAGTCACTTAAACACCCTTTTTCCTCCTTGATGTCACTTTCAGGTTAGACTTTGGCAAAATGACATTAATTAGAGGTGTTATTCCCCTTTTTATCTCGATTATAGTCTACGGGAACATATAGACTACTAAGTCACTCTCTGTAGAGCTCATCACTAGGAAAGGGACATTACAAATCTGTACGCCCATGTCCATACGATTGTACGAACCTTCGTACGAATGTATGGAACTGTTCCGTATCACTGTATGGAACTATATGGATTCATGTACAAAACTGTGCATTGCCTGAAAACGCCTCTTTTCTGGCTACCTGCTCTCTCTGTCGGTCACTCAACCTGCTCAATTGTTCAATTGTATTCAACTCTCTATCTTGATTTGTCTTTATACTTTTAGCTGAGACTAAAACCCCAATCGATTTTTGAGTTTATTCCTAGTCTAAATCATGCATGCATGAGATACTCCTTTTTAGACTTAACAACTAAATATAAGACTTTCAATTTTTTTACTAAAGTGTGTAGAATTGTGGTGAAACTTGCACAAATAATCTAGCTAACAACAATTCGTACAAAGCTTGCAAATTGAGAGGAGAGAAGAGATGAGAGAAAAGAATCAATATAATTGTATTCACTAATGAGAGAATGATTAATTACCCATGATATACTCTACATGGCTATGTAAAGTCGCCATAGTAGTGATCTAGAGAGATCTAGACACTCACTGACAAAAGCCGAAGTAGTCTGCCACATAGTCCTAGTTAACTGATCCATGTAATCATCAATTAACCGAATCACATGCGTGAAAGTGAGAGAAACACATGCAACTGTTGGGGATAAAATCGAGGTTGCCATGCATGAGTGACTTCCACTAGTCTAATTGAGTGTAGCTGACTTTGAACTGAAGAGGAGAACCCTATTTTGTAGGGAAATATTCTCTAGAGAGAATATTCTCATTTAAGGAAGAGTTCTCAACATTGGGCTATCAACTTGTTGATATTATGGTAGCTGCGGTAGGTATTAACCTCCATATGTAACCTTTGACTAGAATAGATCATTCCGGAAGCAAGAGAAACCCTAAACAAATGTGTGAAAACCCTAGAAGACATGTCGGCTCAACATATATATAATATTAAGGTATTATCCTCTAGGAAGACAAGTCGGCTTCATAAGAAAAAAATAAACATAAAATATAATTACTAGAAAGTCAGGTCGGCCCAGCTAGAAAAGTCACTGGACAGATTAATATAAATAGAGGACATCTTGGCTCATTTGTTCACTCACTCCCACTTAGGAAATCGGAAACAATGTGCAACTTTGGAGGAGGAGCAACAACAATTGCAGTTGTACGATTTTCTCTTGTTCAGTCTTTCTGGTACTTTCTCTTGTGCACTACCCTTGGAGAAGGTGCACTCTTTTGGTCATCTATTGGTTCTAGTGAGGTTTCCTGGAATCATTCTTTCTGTCAAAGGTTAAGGTGCTCGGGGGTGGCTTTGTGCCTAAGGTTGGGTGATAATGGTGTAGCATTGTTTATGGTTAAACGAGCACAATATTCTAACAATAATTACTTAGGTGAGTGTGTAATATCTCCAACAAAGTGAATTACAAAATAAAATTACTTTTCAAAAATAAATTACTTTTCGAAAATAGAATTACTTTTCAAAAATAGAATTACTTTTCAAAAATATTTGGAACTACTTTTTGCGTGTTCAAACTGAACCCGTGTGAAAGTTCCTGTTTGAGCCAATGTTTTAAAACTTGGATTCGACCTTGGAATTAGTGGAGGGTCAACTCGAACTCGAATTCGGATTGACCTGGAATGATGATTTCAATGACTCTGTTTACTAAAAAATACATAAAATATTTAAATTTTAATGGAAAAATTATATTTTAAAGATTCGAAAAAATTATTGAAACTTTGAAAGAAAGCATTATGAGTAAATGAGCAAGAACATTTAGATGACAAACATAAATGACAACAATGTTCCACCCTCGCTTATATTGGGATCCTCATCATTAGTATCACCATTTGCCTCTTGCCTAGCCTTTGCTTCTACCTCAATCCTCTAGAGACATTAGACAACACCTCCCAATTTTGATGAAACTATCTAATTGAAGCCTTATAATATGGTAGAAAAAGCTTAACATGCCTAATCAATGATTTTTGTTTGAGTGAAGGGTACATTTTTGCTAAGGCCATGATAGAGGATTTCAACAATCAATAGCACCAACATCGAGGTACATAAAGGGCTTGGTGCTATTGATTAAATGCCAATCCCATACCCTCATATGTGATAGAATCCAATGAAAATGTTGCAATCCCACCAATCTTGAAAGCTTGAAAATTGTTAAGTCTGTTGAATTTTGAATAGGATACAAAATTCTACTTTCTTCATATGAAGCTCGACGAGGTTGGAACCACTCTCAAACATCTTGAAACAACTAATGGTAATGTTACAAATTTTAAGTAAAAGTTGAAAGGAAATGTCAACTTTTACTTTAGGAATTTAACATTAACATTAATTGCCAACATATTTGGTCAAACCCTTTTAAAGAAAAATTTAATTTTGCATGTTGGTGGGGTCAAGTACCTACTCGGTCGAGTAGGTATGGACTCAACTGAGTAGGGTTGGTTTGGTACTGAATCGGTGAAGTCATGCTCTGACTCAGTCGGTTCGGTACCAAACCAACCCACCGAATTGAGCCAAAGGCCGAGTCGACCTAGTCACCAATCAACTTGGCTGAGTTGACCGAGTTCGAGTCAACTCAGATTGAGTTTTAAAACACTGGTTTGAGTTATAATTCTCAACAATCCCTCTTAGCAAGGAAGAAATTATGTGCTAATTCAAGTTTGTATATGAATGCCTCAAACTTCCCTCTTGCTAAGGGCTTGGTTAGAATATCAACGACTTGTTGATCCGTGGGAATATATTGGAGCTTTGTTGTTTCCTTTTGAACCCTGTATAGTATGAAGTGATATTTGATCTCTATATGCTTGGACCTGTCATGAAAAATTGGATTCTTAGAGAGTTTGATACAACTTTGATTATTACAGTAAATGACTGTATGTAACAACTCCTGATCAAACAAATCTGCAAGTAACTTGCGAAGTCAGATGGCCTCACAACTAGCAGTACTAATTGCCATCTATTCTGCCTTTGTCGAACTAAGTGCTACGAAAGTAACCTTGAGGTGCTCTTCTTGTTTGTTGCACTACCTGCCCAATATGAGTATGAATACCCCTACAAATTCACTTCATCCCCAAGATATCTTAGACCATACTCCACTATGCCCCTCAAATACCTAAGCACACGTTTTGCTGCTACCTAATGCTCCTGCCTTGGCTTCACCATGAATCGACTCAAGGTGTTTACTGCAAAACATATATTTGGCCTAGTGTTGACATCAAGGAACCTGTTAGCTGCCTATACATTGTGGGATCCACCAACTCTGAATTTGAAGGTGTCACCTTTTTAGATTAGTGATCATGGGTTTGGCCATAGGTTTGCAGTCCCCCTTTCGAAACCTCTTCAGGATCTCAACTGCATACTTACTTTGCCTAAGGAAAATCTCTTTGCCAAACCTCCAAACCTAAGAAATTATGCATCATGTCGATGTCCTTTATCTCGAACTCAGTTTCCATGTCTGCTTTTCACCCTGCGATGAGCTTCTCTGCACCTGTAAGGAAAAAGTCATCTACGTACAACACCAAAATGAGTAGATCAATCTCAACAAATATATAATAGAAGTTAGAATTTGCTTCGCTTTTGGTGAAGCCCATACTTTGCAGATATCCATCAATCCTAGAATACCATGCTCTCGGTGTTGGCTGGAGTCCATACAAGGCTTTCTCAAGCATGTAAACATGGGATTCCCTCCCACTTACTTCAAAGCCTCGAGGCTGCTCTATGTACACTTCTTCCTCAATGATCCCATTAAGGAAAGTTGTCATCAGATCCATCTGATGTATCTTTCATCCCATAAATGAAACCAAGGAAATAATTGCTCTAATGGAAGTGTACTTGGCGACTGGAGCAGATGTTTTCTCATAGTCCACTCCCTCTCTCTGGGAGAACCCTCTCTTGCCACAAACCTCACTTTGAACTTCTCAATATTGCCATTTGCAACATGCTTGATCTTGTAGAGCCATCTAGAACAATTGACTTCCCCTCCAGTCTTGGCATTATGTCCCAAACATCATTCTTCATGATGAAGGTGTACTCCTCCACCGTGCCATCTTGCCATACTTGTTGGTTTGCTGCTTCCTAAAAGATGGAAGGTTCATAATTTAGAAAGCTGCTCATCAGTGCCATATAGTTTGGAAACTTCTTTGGAGGTCTACTCTCTCTTAATGTGATCCTAGGAGTCTCAACATTTTCCCGAGCATCCCTCAATGTCTGAGTGAATCATCGAGGTGTCTTGATAGAAGTGGAAGGGACTACTGTCTCCCCCTCTTCACCTAAAAGCTGTTGTACTGCTCTGGAAATCACCGGTGATCCCGGCTCAACATTCCGAGCTTCTTGCTCCTTATCCTTTGTCAGTGGAATAAATGCATGCAACTTCCTGGATGCAAAGCCTTCCTCAAATTTTATATCCTTGCTCACTATTGTCTTCCTCTGCTCTAAAATATAGACCTTGTAAGCCTTTGAAGTCTCATTGTAACTCACAAATAAACCCTTTTTGCTGGAGGGCTCCAACTTAGTCCTCTTCTCTATCGGTACATGGATATAAATTAGACAACAAAAGATGCAAAACTGACTCACCTCTGGCTTCACACCAGTGAATGCCTCCTTTGGTGTTTTGTCCTCCAAGATTTTATGGGGACACAAGTTTTGGATGTAGATTGTTATGTTACATGCCTTTGCCCAAAGAAACATTAATGAGTCCTGGTCATGTATCATGTCCTTAGCAACCCCTATGATAGATCAATTCTTCCACTTTGCAATCCCATTTTGCTATGGGTTGCATGGAATTGTCAGCTCCCTCTTAATTCCTGCCTCCTTGCAGAAACTCTTGATCTCCTTAGAGGTATTCTCTCCCCCATTGTCCAATCTCAAGACTTTGATCTTCTTCCTTGTTTGGTTTTCAACTACAACTTTGAACTCCTAAAACTTGCTAAAGACATCATCCTTGGTCTTTAAAAAATAGATCCAAGTTTTGCAAGAGAAATCATCAATAAAGAAAACATAATATATGCTTCCTGTTATTGACACTATTGACATCAGTCCACAAACATCAAAATGTACTAGGTCTAGAATCCCCTTAGACCTATGCTTGTTGCTTAGGAAAGCAACCTTGGCATGCTTGCCAAGTGTGCACCCTCTGCATGCACCATGCTACTCAACACTGAACTCTAGAAGACGTGTGACTATCTCCCTACAATGCCTTGTGATGCAGGTGCCCCATCCTCTTGTGCCACAACTTGGACAAGCTGTTACTGTTATGCACTAGGGCTCGAACAGGTTCACCCTGCAACCTCTACAACTCCTTCTCTGAATCCTATTACATGATTTTTATCCGGGCTAGATTCCTTCGGTCTTGTTATCCACCAGGTTGCACAAGCTGGATTTCCTGAAGAGCCGCCAAAGAATGAGCAAGCAATGCTCATACATGCAGAGTTCAGTGATTCAGCAGGCCCTGAGAAGGCCCTTTTTTCCCGCATTTCCACTACTGTAATAAATGTTTTAAGTATGAGAGAATGTAAAAGGCTATTGGCCACCCTTGATCTGGGAGTGGGCACATACTCCGGAGTGTTTTTTTTACTTGTTAATTTTTTTTTCTCCTTACCTTAGTGAGAAGATTAAATAATTTCTAAGTTTTTTCACTCGAAAAAAGACTTGCTCCAAAGCCGAAGTATGTGTTGACAAGCAGGTCTTGGCATGGAAAATCCAATGTCTAGTGTCAGAATGTATATAAGCTCATACTAGAACATAGTGTCCGGGTTATTTGGAAATTACGGCTAAGTCTGAAAGGTTTTTTTTTTTAAAGTTTTAGCGAATTAATTAAATTCCCGCAAAATTGGAATTTATTAATTCTGAGTCAATAAGTGTATAAATATGGCATCAGATGTTGTCAGATGCCATATTTACAGTCGTTTTCAGGTCCAGAGCATGATGTAAACCCCTATTTCCCATCTTTTGAGGCAAACAAACGATTATTATTGCTAAAAAAGATCAATTTTACTCGAAAATATGGAAAAAGGGGTATTTAATTGAGTTTCCTAAATTTTAGGAAAACTGGAAACAGGCTTTAAAAGATTGTTTTTAAGTGCCCCTAGTTGACTAAATATTAAATTGAGTCAATTAAAGGGGGAGGTCGACTTAGATTAGATGACATGGGACTCCCATCTTAGGTGGTTCCTCTTGTATGTGGCCCACGCCCTCAATTCCTACGTCACCCTCCATTCTCCCTAAATTAGCGCCCTCATCTCTCTCTAAACTCACGCCTCACTCACCTATCCCCTTAATTCACTCTCCCTCAACTCATGCTTATCCTTCCTATCTCCCACGTTATTCCCTTCACTCATGCGTGATCTCTATCCTAGCTCACGTCATCTCCCATTTAACTATTAATTCACTCACTCATACGTAAGCTTCCACTCACACCTCACTTCTCCCTCACGTCATCTCCCACTCAATTCTTAATACACTCCCCCTTTACCATACGTGTGTACCCTTTTCAACCCTTACGTAAGCTTACTCTCATGCCCTTTACCTCCACTCTCACCTACGTAAGCTTCACTCCCTCATTCGCTCCATTCCTTCAACCCTTACGTAACTCACTCAACTCTGCCTACGTCCTTCCCTTCACTCACCCTTCCCCTTAATTCACTCGTGCCTCACTTCCATTCTCCCTAAATTAATGCCATTCCTCCTCTCATGCATCTACCCTAGCGCATGCATTGCCTAGGGATCTCCACCTCCATGCCTATTTAAGAGAGGTCGACCCTCTTCAATCGGAAAATTGAGTCTGGGGTAAAGAAACTCTGTAATACTTTGAAGCATTTGAATAAAGAAGACTTTGGAGCACTATTGTTGTGGATGCTATGTGTGGATGCTTGGATCTAGTATAGTCTA
>JZKD02S1673258.1:955586-968132 GCA_000966675.3 Picea glauca
CTTAAGAATTTAGTTCTAAATCAAAAGTTTGAATTAGTTTCCTTTGCATGCAAAGTTTCTAGATCTCGTTAGAATCTTTTCAATTTAAAGAAGTAGATCTAGGGCATTTTCTAGTCGCTTTTCTCCCCGATTTGAAGCTAGTTAAATGCTTTGTTTTGAGATCAAAATCAAGCTAAATAACTGCCTTATGCTTGCTGTTGTTTAACAACAAACATAAACAGTTAGAAGAGCCTAAGTTTAGTCCATGCAAAGTGCCCAAAAAAGCCCAAAAAATCCACATTTTGCCTTAGAAAAATTTCTGAAAATCTTGATAAAAATTTATTTGTTTAAAAGTTCTTTTTTTTGTCATTTCTCATCTTCTCTGTTTGCTGTTTTGTTGCAGCAAAAACAGATCCAAGAGGAGTTCATGCTCATTTTGGGTGGATTTCAAGGTTTCCAGGGACCCTGGGGGGTTTTAACTTCATTTTTTTTGAGGTTGTCCTTTCCCCTCAGGGAGTTGGGTGTCGTGGTTAGTTTTCTTTGCGTAGAGTTGTGCATGCTCTAATCTAACAATTAACTACACCAAACACACTACAAACACTCTAACCTGTTGCATGTTAAATCAATACTTAGATCTTCATGCAATCCAACTTAATAAAATCCTCGATCTACACTGCATACGACTCCATTTAAGGCACTGGTTAAAACATACTATCTATCTTTGTCTTATGCGAGCAAATTTTATTCATTCAGTAGTCTATCTTTCATATGAGCAAGTACCTTTTGAGTATGATGATGATAAATGCTAATTGATCAAGTTTTAAATAAATAAACTCCTAGAACAAGTGTCTTTTTCTTTCTTAGATTTTAAAAGCCTTAGATTCGTTTTATAGGGACTACCCCCCTTGGCTTCGCTAGGAGTTGGCCTAGACGAAGGAGTTGAGGATCAGGTGACAACACCTTGACTCGAGACTTGCCCCCAAGGACACACCAAGTGGATTGAAGGTTTCTTCCACGATAACCCAGGTGTGTATTAGGACGGCAACAGGTCTTATGAGGACTTGCTAGTTCTTGAACTCCATTGCAAAGCCCTTATCATCCACAACCGAAATTGAAAGCAAATTCTTCCCGAGACTTGGTACAAACAAGACATTGTCAAAATCTAAAGAGTTACCTGACTCGAGCTGGAAGAGAATAATACCTGTAGAGAAACGAGGTACTATCAAGCTGCTAAATCTGGTTTGTCTTTGACCAGAATTTAGCCCTAAGTTTGACTTTCCAAAACTGTCCTTTGCTGCCTTTGAGGACAGCAAACAATTTGGTTACTTTCTGCTGATAATTTTTGTGGTTATGTGTCCTTTTGAGGTGCCCTTGCAAGTGTTTTTCATACCAATGATTAGCACATGCAATATACTCAAAACAAATAACACTCCTCCCGATCTTTACAACTTTAACAAGCTGATCTATACTCTAAGCATGCATGAAATGAACATAAGTATTTTTGGTCAACATGACCCTGGATAAAACCCCCCTGGGGAAAACCACTTTAGAATGAAAGTATTTATAATGATGATTTTAAGAAGTGAATACAACAAGTAAGCTAATACAATGGAACCTGATACAACAACAACTCCTTACGAGAAGCTTCGGAGTTCCAAGAAGAGAAATGCGCCCAAGCTTAGTGCGCCCTTTTCCCTTGTTGCTCTATCCACTGAAGTGATGCGCCCTCCTTCCTCTTTGACCCAATGAAGAATCCCTTCCACACAAATCTGCTCTTGTGTGTCTCCTCCAACATGAGCCAAACAGATCTGAAATAGCACAAGTCCTTCTATTACCTGCTAGTGGTGCGCCCTCCTCCAAGCAATACTGATCACCATAAATAAACAAGGGTCTAAGCTGTCATAGCTCCTCCATGGATGGAGGTGCCCAAGCTCTCCTCTCCCAATGCCTCCATTCTCATCCTCTTGCCCTTCTCCAAACTCTCTTGGTGAACATACAAGTGAATGGGCCTCCAAATGCCCTATGCGCCCTTCTTATAGAATTCATAAGGAAACCTAAAGATGGATGGATGAGATCATCCCATCCCATCTCTAATCAAAGGTTGAGATCTTCCAAAAAGAATCTCAACTCAAAACCCACTTTGGGTTTAGTTTCCATAGTTCTCTTTATGTCCCTCAATTCACCCACAAAGTGAATTAATAGTCACTTTTCACTCAAGTGACAAATTTCACCCTTTTGACTTAGGAAAATATCAAAGTGAAATTAGACATAAAGTATAAGGCACAATGGGTCAAATATTTCCCTCTTGTGGTTAGAGACCCACAACCACAAGGGGACCACTTTCCAAGGTACCCAAATCTCAACAGTACCAACTCTTGCTACTGGGTACCTGGTATCATCACCAAGCTCAACTTGTACTCCTGAGTCCTGCTTCTTTGGACTAGAAAATAACTGTTGGGCTGATGTCTTATGTCGAGATGCTCCATTGTCCACATGCATGCATCCCTTAGAATTGTGCTGGTAGAAAGGCAAAATACCAACGAGAAATCCTTCTTAAACTTAGCAACAAACTCGTTCATCTGAGTTTCTGCAGAGGTTGCTATCTACTTTTGCTTCTGCTGCTTCCCTTTACCCTTCTTCTTCTTTGGACATTGTGATGCTTAATGATTGCTCTTATGACAAAGAAACACTTGATTTTTCTCAAGTCCTTCTTACTTGGTTGTGAGGTTGACTCCTTGCTCTTTCTCTTACCCTTGCTGGGTCCTTTACCTCTTCCCTTATTTGACTGACCAAATAGAGCTAGGTTCTCATCACCACCCTTCTTGCTGGCATTTGACTCCATCTGAGTCTCCTCCTAGATATAGTCATCCCAAAGCCTCTCAAAGTTAGGAAGGTTCTCTCGAGCACAAATACCTTTGACAAATGATTCCCGTGAAGCTGAGAATCCATTTAGTGCCATGTTCACTAGCTATCCATCTTCAACCTTCCCCCTAATTGTTGCAAGTTGAACATGAATGTATGTGACCTTCATAAGGTAATTGGTGAGTGTGTCTGATCTGGTCATCTCTATGGATATGAGTTTGTTTCGCAATATCATCTTCTTGTTTATGTTTTGACTCTGGTAGAAACTAACCAGGGCATCGAACATCTCCTTCACCATCTTCTTCTTAGATATATGAGGGATTAGATGATCCTTTATGGCATCCAAGATCGTCCACTTGGCCTTCACTTTCTTCTTGTTATGAGCTACCAATTGCCATGGATCTGTGGGGGAGTCACAATGTCCTTGATGATCCCATGTAAAAATTTCACGCCTAGGTGACTAAAGTCCTTATGATCTCAATTAAACAAATAATATGTTGAATTTAGTTAATGCTGAAATTAAATTCAAACAATAGCATCAATCACACAATAGTTGGAAATCAAATAGCAAAAGCATAATAATAGTTTCACACATACAAAGGTAATTACTCCTTCAAAATCAACTTTTCATTCTTTCGAAAAACTTACAAGGAAACCTCCACAAGCTGCCAAAATAAACAGCACTGCATAGTTATTGAAATCCCTCTGAACTGAGCGGAACAACCTACCTTAGAAGTACGTCATGATGTATGGTTGTATGGTCTGTACAGTTTGTTTGTACGGATTGTACGAACTTGCCAACATGACTATATGAATGTCCGTACGATTGTGCAGATCTGATCCATATGGTCTTGTCCATATGATTGTACGGACTTCCATATGAATATACAAAACTATTCCGTATGACTGTACGAAATAGTGCGTTGCTTGGAAATGCCTCTTTCCTGGCTGCTTGCTCTCCCTCGGTCGCTCAACCTACTCAATTGTTCAACTATATTTAACTGTCTACCTTGACCTGTCTTTATACTTTTGGTTGAGACCAAAACCCCGATCTATTTTTGAGTTTATTCCTAGTCTAAATCATACATGTATGAGGTACTCCTTTAGAGATTTAATAGCTAAATATAAGACTTTCACTTTTTTCACTGAAGTGAATTACAAAATAGAATCACTTTTTAGAGAAAAAATTACTTTTTGAAAATATCTCAAGCTATTTCTTGCATGTTCAAACTGAACCAGTGTAGAAGTTCCTGTCCGAGCTATAATTCTCAAGAAAAAGTTTGTGATGGTATCTTCCCAATGGTAAACACTAGGCTACTATAGTTTAGTGTTGTGTTTTTTAATACAGACCTTTAACGTGGTTAGTGAGACTTTCAATTTCAACCATTTTTCGTCCAAAAATTTGTTTTTTAAAGCTTCAACATTATTTTAGCTTGGCATTTTTTGAGCCAAATACATAATTTTTATTTTCTCTTATTTGAATTGGTGTATTTGCATATCTGATACACTCAATCGTATGAGTGCCTTTGCTTTACTGTCTCTATTTACCTAGTTTGCTAAAGCATCAGGATTTGCGGGCTTAGAATCTTTACCATTTATTACTTTCCAGATTCCTTTCTCGTTTTTACCTGGCAAGTTCGGTAGTTTTCACTCATGAAGTTCTCCAATATTTGGAGAAGGGCTGTGTTATCCCCGATTTCTAGGGATAACTAGGAGATCATGTCTCAAGGCCCATAGGTCCTAGACATGGAGTATTGAGAGTAGGATTGACCTGAGCATGGCCCTGGAGGGCCCATCCTTTTCTTCTTTCGTTAGATTCGTCTTGTCAGCAGCAGCAGCATCCATCACCATCGGCCTGGTCTTGTATCAAAGAAGGCTCTTGCTCCATGAGGTAATTGGTCTAGGTATCATGGTATGTGTCACTTTTGATCATTATAACCTTTAGATATATGCATCTTACTCCTTTTATCTCTGACGACTGCTTGGATCTTACATTAACCCACTTGACCATGATTGGGGGGATTGACAGGGTGCCCTAGCAAGCCTGTACCCATAGGTTTTGTTTTGCCACTAGGGGGTTTCTAAAGAGCCATCGTCCGCTCCCATCATACCATCACTTTTCCATCTTGTCTCCCGCTCATCTGTCCCATTCCCCTTGTCCGGGCATTAGGATGATCTGTTTGTGGGGTTGCACCTTATCTCGTGGGAAGAAGGGGCTAAAGGCCCAGAAGGTAAAAGCAACTGGTAAAAGATAAAAGCCTAAAATGAAACCTCGAGATGCCTCGCCCAGGGATCCCCGAGAAGGCAATAAAAAACCTCTCAGCAAGAAACAGGAGGGACCTGAAGAAAAATAACAAAACAAGACCTAGCCAAGAGGATAGGGGGTCTCATCACGAGCCAGCCTATTATGTTCATGGGTACCTAACAGCATGACATTGCCACCATCTGGTTACCACGCCAGGGCAGTGACCTTTGGTTGCATGGCCAAGGGAAAGGGGGTCTCATCACGAGCCAGCCTTATCATGACTGTGAAAGTACTTGTGGGTAACACTGTCAGCTCTGGTCACCACGCCAAGGCAGTGTCCTCTGGTTAGCAACATGTGCATATGTAGTGCAACCAAAAACTTTCATACGTGCAACATGTGGTTTATATCTTGACCAAGCTTCTTTTGAAGTCAAATTCAATACTTCTCTTGTAGGACATCTATTAAGAGTGTAATGGGGGAGAATATAGGTCAAATGAATTTTTGAATTATTACAGGAAGAATGGAATAAAGCAAGAGTTTACCAACACTTACTCTCCTCAATAGAATGGACTCGCAGAAAGAAAAATAGGACAATAGTAGAAATGGCTCGGAGCATGTTAAAAACTAAGTCTCTTGGAAATGAGTTTTGGATCGAAGCAGTGCACACCCAGCTCAAACATTCTCATTACCAAAGCATACATTTATACATTTGGAGAATATTTCTCGGGAGTCAACCATCTCCTATAATCTCTCAACAATCACTCCTTAATTCACTTAACAATCTCTCCACAAATCTCTCAAGCATATTTCTCTCACTCTAATTAAACCTTCGAGATCTAACAAATAACAATAATTAATCTAGAACATACAAATGAATCATTATTCCAACATTTGTCGAAAGGACGGTGCCACCAAATTGCTTATCTATTGGAAAATACTGTCACTGACTTATTCATCTAGTGGAGTGTTGGAAGACACATCCCAACCATACAACACATCTACTAGAAGAAAGTTGTCATGGATATGCCTAATTGATGAAAACGTGTTGGAAGGAACATCATGTAAAAGAGAAGAGGTGGGAGTACCCAACTCTGATAAGATCAATCGTAGTTGGAATGAGAGTATGAAGACCCAACTCCATAAATCTGAGGGAGCTTGAACACAACTGAAAAAGCTCAAATACAATAGGGGTGTGGGTTTGTGAATACCCAACATAGATACACTTGGAAGAGCACGACGAGAAGGAAGCTCGAATACAATCTAAGAGCTTGAATACAATTGAGGAGAGGCTCAAATACAACAAGGGAGTGGGTGTATGACTAATCAACGCAAATGCACTTGAGAGAGCACAACTTAGAAGGAAGCTCAAATACAAGATGAGAGTGGGTTTATAAATACCCAACTCTACTCAAATGGTGGCTATGGCCAAAATATCGATGAGAGTGGGGTTGTGAATATCCAACCCAAGTAAAACTAAGAGTGAAGGTAGTTGAGATACAAGTAAGAGTTGGTGTGTGGATATCCAACTCAAATAGATGATTGATTGTACCCAAGATAAAGAAGTGAGAGGGTTTATGGATACCCATCTTAACAAAGAGCCAACCCTTTGCACAACATCCCCGTTAAAGATGGATAGGAGACCAAGAAGAGAGAGCATTAGATCTTTAGCTTCCCCCCTTAATGTTGAACACGGTCCATTTGATGATAGAACCTCCCCAAAATGCCTTAGTTCCAACACCAACATGGTTTGAAAACTTGGGAAAGGTGGCCTCTTGATGAAGTCTAGAAAAGGACTCCACTAAAGTAGGTTGGTCAGCTGCAGGAGCAAGGAGTACAATCTGTTGATGAGATTGAAGTTACCAATGATAGTATCATAGTACATGCAAGAGATACCGAGATCACAATGGAGGAGCACAAGATCCATGTGAGTCATGAAATATGTTGCATGGAGTATGCCTCGCAAGGACACATATCATAGTGTTGAAGAATAAGATCCACAAAAACATGCAGATCCACTAAAAGAAGCTGAAAATCATTTGTAGAGTCATCAAGAGAGATAGAGCCCATGGACCCATGAAACCGCATCAAAGGAATTGAGAGGGGTGTCCCTTCTCAAACAAGCAACCATAAGCTTGTTAGAGCCACTATCAATCATTGCCAATTGTTGAGGAGTAAGCCTCGTATCACTAACTGCAGTGGAGATTTGGGTACCAAGGAAAGTGGTCCCCTTGTGTTTGTGAGTCTCTAAACATAAAGGAGGAGAGTATTACCCTCATGCTTGTACTTTATGTTATAATTTCACTCTGACTTTATTCACTTAAGTCTAAAGTGACTTTATTCACTTAAGTCATAAAGTGACATTAATTTTACTTAAATGTGAATTAATGAACATAAAGTGAAACTATGGAAACTTAAGTGAGTTTATGAGATCTAATCTCATCCACTCATTTTGGAGAAAGACTTAGATCTAATCTAAGCTCTTGGTTTTCTAGGTTAGCCTTGAGATTAGGCTAAAGGAGGCAAAGGAGGGAAAATGAGGCTCATTGTTCCTTCTTGAGATTGGAGTGAAGGAGAGGAAGAGAGGAGTGAGGGTTTGAGAGGACTTAGGCACATTTCTTGAGGAGAAGAAGGGCGCATGAGTTCAAGGGTGCACTTGGTGAGATGCTAAGGGCGCAAGGCATGGAGATGGTTTCTAGCTTGAGGTTGGGCGTGTTATCGCACAAATTGTAGGTTGGGAAAAGCCCGACCCAATCCACAAGATGGCGATAACTGTGGGAGAGTTTACCCACTGTCACCTTAGATAAACCCTCCCCTCGCTTTAGTGAAGGAGAAATCCTACACAAGGGGGAATCCCAGGTGACCCTAGGGGGAAATGAGATGGAAAATGAAGTTATTGAAGTGAAGCCCCTATAGGTCAAACTATTAAGTGGAGGATGGCTTGGAAACGAGTCTCAGAGATGGTCAACGGTTGCCAAGTGCTTGAGTACCTGTCGAAGATAGTTATACTTGCCCGAGACACAAGAAAAGACAAGATGCAATCCCAATAATCTAATGGACAAGCAAGTGAAGCTTGCTGTCCTAATTAGCAGCAGTATATAATGATATAAATCAACAATAAAATGATAAGAAGAGATGATAAACAAGTCACTAAATTATGATAGATACTAACTAGCAATTACTAGTGTAATTCAAGTATGATAGCATAAGACTCTAGCAACAATTAAAGGCTGTTAGACACAAGTATTGAAGAGATATTATTGCAGCCTTATGGCTGTAGCAAAAGATTGCTACAACAGAAAATTCCAACCACCAAAAACTAGAAGTAAACCACCCAAAAGATGCTAAATGACGAGTAGATTATTATGGCAACTTTCTAGCAAGTTCTGACGGTTGAAAAGAGAGAGAGAGTAAAAGTTTGAGAGCAATTTTCTGCAGCCCTAATGGCTGTAGCTTTAAATTATAACAACAATAAGATATCCTTGGCAAAACAAGACGCTTTAGTGGCCTTAGCAAACCTAAAGCACATAGAAAAGAATCCAATTAAGACAATTTCAATATCTCGTATTTTCACGTATACCAATGCAATGTTTTTATTTCTCCAATGCAAGAGATTAGTGTCTTAAACTATTGGGTTATGGAGTCTTCTAATGAATGAGCTAGCTTTACCACTTCCTTGGGGGTGTAAGCCTTTTTACTCCCTAAGGAAAGCAAAGCTAGCAAGGGACTACTAAGAGGGTGTAAGCCCTTTTACTTCTCCTACTGACCCTTGGCACAACAATTTATTCAAGACAATTATGATAGGCTTAGTGGGGTTGTATGCCCTTATACTCCCCAAGAGCTTAGCAAATTAACCTAGTAACCAAGAAAAGAAGCAATAACAAAGCAAAAATTCCTTACCTAGTCCAAGCATTAACAAGATAAACTCTCTTTAACCAAGAAATTTCCACCACAAATGCAAGAATCAAGACAATTATGATAGGCTTAGTGGGGTTGTATGCCCTTATACTCCCCAAGAGCTTAGCAAATTAACCTTGTAACCAAGAAAAGAAGCCAAGAAAAACCATCACAAGGACAAGTAGCAAAGAGAGATATGTAAAATTGCCCAAAAAGGGCACCAATTTCAGCCAAATAGTCTTCTCACAATGGGTGTGCTATGATAAAAATGACAAGAGTTTGATCTCTATTTATACAATTTTCCTAAAAAGTGTTTGTCCACTGAGTTTAGGGTAAACCACAAAACAAGGGAGACGTTTCCCTTTATTTTTCCCCGTTACATCATAAATTCAAATTTAATTTTAAAAATTGCACATAAGAAACCCTAAAAGATGACATCACTCCTCTCTAGGGTGATGTCAAGGCACTTTGAGCAAGTTGTTGGGCTTGGAGGAGATTGCGCTAGGCCTCCAAAGGCCATATGTCCTCAATCCAAGGGTCTCCCCCTCACTACAAGGGCTCCTTTCATTAAAATGTGCCAAGCGTCCATCATCACCACCAAAACCCTAGCCCTAAGGTGATGTCAAGCCCTCTAAAGTGACGTTTTGACCTCCAAAGGAAAAACGTTGGGCTAAGATAGATCCTCCAAGGTGTCTCTCAAGCCTCCAAAGGCTATCATCATCATCCGGTGTGCGAGCCATGGTATCCAACTTGTGTGCTTCATGCCCCAAGGAATCCCAAGCTAGGCTTGTTCTTCCAAAATTGTCCACCGAGCAAGGTCCTGCAAAGACAATGAATACGCCCTCCAAGGATCTCAAGTCAAATGCATCATGATAAGTAAATCGAATCAATAAAAGAGCCACCTAACCATGTGCATCAAAAATCACCTAATCAAACTAAACAAGTGCTCAGAGACCTTATGCAATTTGCCAAGTTTAGGTATGGGAGGGTTGACAAAGTGACCTATTGGGTGAATCATCCCCTAAGTCAAGGAGTGTTTCCCAGGTGGACCCTCCTCTAAGTCATGTGGAAAATATGAGGTGGATGGGGCAAAATTTTTGGGCATGGGGTTTATGACATACAAGGGATTGAAGTGTCTCATTTCTGGGTGCCTTTATAGAGGGTGTGCTGCACCTTCGTTTTCAATGCATCCTTTTTCCAAGCCCATTTATTGCCAATGATTAATTAAGGTCCAAACACTGGGTACTCCCTATGGGTTTTAAATAAATCTTGGGGGGGAAGTGCCATAGTGTCACTTGAAGCTACAAGTACATAGAGTGCCATATGCATGGAAAGAAAGGGACACCGCATGAGTGTACACACCTCAACAAGTGGGACATCTATATAATGTGAATGCTTTTGCATGTCTTTCATTTTTAGGAGAAACATTTCATTGTTCCCAAGACCTCTTTGGGCGAGCATTTGGAAGGTTATGATTTGGCTTTTATCTTTTGCCAGCTACATTCCCTCTGGTCCTTCGGCCCCTTCTTCCCATGAAATGAGGGACAATCCCTTCTTGGGTTAGTACACCCGAAAATCCCGAAAGATAAGGAGATGAGGGGATGAAGTGTGGAAAATGACAAGTATGGTCAGGAATGGCACGATGACTCATTAGAGGGACCTCCTAGTAGCAAACCCATCCCTAAGGGTGACCACTTACTAGGGCGCAATGTCAACCACCAAGGTGAAACAGGGCAAAGAGCATAATTTCCAAGCAGACGTTACATAATCAAAAGCAGTCTTAAATGCAACATACTCAAATGCCTCAAATATTGACATGACACTCACCATAATACGTGGCTTGTACCTCATGGAGCATGACTCAATGTCTTCCAGAAGCAAGCTGATGTGGTGGATACCCTCATGATGAGCCTGAGATTTGTGGTGGTGAGGTGGGCCTCTGCCTGTGCAAGTGGACGTTGTCAACCATTTGTCTCTCGGTACTCCATGTCTGCAACCTGAATGCCTCGAGACATCATCTCCTTAGTTATCTCTAGGAATTGGGGATAACATGGTGCACTATTGGAGTAGGGGTGCACTTCAGGGAAACACGGGCGCACCATTGTGGGAGGCTTTGGGCACATAGGCTTGAAGGAGAAGAGTTTTCATTGTGAGCTTGCATACAAGCTAGAGAGGGGGTGTACTAGAGACTAGGGCACATTTAGCTTGTGAGAGGGGGCTCTCTAAGGTTGGGGGCGCATCAAGTATTGAGGAGGGCGCACAAGGGATTTGAGGCACACTAATTCATTGCAAGGGCTCACACTTCAAGGCAAAGGAAAGGCTTAGCAAGGAGAAGAGGGCGCACCAAGGCAAAGGGCGCTTTGTTCAAAGGCTAGCAGGCACAATTTAGAGGGACTCCATTACAAGCTTGAGAAGAAGCTTGGATTGTATCATGTTCCTTGTGTATTTGCTTGTTGTAGCATTTGCTTTCAGATCTCCATATATCTATCTATCTCTCTTACTGGTTTTCCCCATGGGGGTTTTTCCAGTGTCATGTTGACCAAAAACACATGTGTTCATTTGTCATGGCTTGCTTAATATTTTGAGTTGTAGGTTATTAAAGATCCTAGAGGTGTATTTGATGTTTATTGCATGTTAAAGAAGGCTAACTTGGACAAAAAAACTATCCATCATTACCTTATAACAAGAGGCACTAAAGAGCATCAAATCAAGGCTTAAGGGCAGATTTCAGATCTGGCGGCTGTTTTGGACAGCGAGAAAACTGTCCTAAAAATAGTGAGAAAACAGTTTGAAAGTACCTAAAACTTAGTGCCCAACAAGAGGTCATATGACATGCTTGTTGGGCAGCCTTAGGAACCTCAAATTTCTTCAACTGCAATATCCAGTTTAAAGGTACCAACGCATGGAATATGAAGAATGTCTCCAAATAAGGTGTAGTCACACCAAGCAATTCTTCGAATTAAGTACGAGAGGTGACACCCCCTGGAAGCCCGAAATAGGAAGAAATCAGAACATCTTTCAAAAAGATGATTCTTAAACTCTTCTGGATCAACGTTGTTGTGAGCCTTTTGAAGATGGTTGAAATCTCGGGAGAAACCCTAGGAAACCCTAGAAGAAATGAGATAACCCAAAGAGGTAAGTTTGGCAGCCCTTGGGATGATACTACCCGCCAAAAACTTTGGATCAACTCAGAATCCTAATTTTTAAAACCGGATCGGGTCGTTATCAAACCGCCAAACCAACCGAATCGACTTGGCCCGGTGCCCAGTTTGGTATCGAACCAGTTGGATTGAATCCAGTTCGATATCAAACCTGTCGAACCGGTCGGTTTGAATACGGTTGGATATCAAACCGGTCAATATCAAACACGAGGTTCCGACTGGGATGATCACAATGAAACTATTATAGTTGATAATGACAGATTTATTTAACACCGTTAGCCAATTAGCACTGTTATCCACCAAGTTGCACTAGGGTGAATTTCCAGCGAGCCGCCAAAGGTTGAACATTATTGTTCAAAATTCAGAGTTCAGAAATTCAGCCGGTCAAAAAGACCACCCTGTTA
>JZKD02S1673258.1:970249-987195 GCA_000966675.3 Picea glauca
TAACCTCCAAGGAGGCCCAAACCATTTCACTAATTGAACTTTAATTTACCCTTAATAAAACACTCGAACTACATTGCCCACGATTCTCATTAAGGCACTGGTCTCAATTTTCATATTTAGCAAAGCCACAGGGTTCATTTCATAATTGGTTATATATTTAATATAAATGCAACTTGCACCTAACAATTGTCTCTCAGTATCCTTTTGATGCAAGTACATGTTCATTTGATCATATATATATCGTGGTGAATGTTCGTTTCGTGTTTTATTCATTTTATGGTTAATGGTTTGAAGAATCAATAAACTCCTAGATTTCAATTTTCATACTTAGCTTAAAAGCCTTAGTATATTTGTTAGGGACTACCCCCCTTGGCTTCGCTAGGAGTCGGCCTAGACGGAGGAGTTGAGGATTAGGTGACAACACCTTAACTCTCACTTGCCCCCAAGGACACACCGAGTGGATTGAAGATTTCTTCCACGTCTCCTAGGTGTGTATAAGGCGGCAACAAGCACTATGGAGACCTTGTAGAGCTCATTCTCAAAAATAATGGGCTTGTCATCGGGCAAGAAGGAAGAATATGAAATTTCAACTTTCTAGTAAAACCTGAAAATGAAATTTTAAATGGCTTATGAAATTTCAAATATCCTCCTCAAATGAGTTGGTATGGCAATTGTATACTTTGAACAGGAGGAACAAAAGAATATCCAAGTCCAAAAACATTAATTTGCCATGCTGGCAACCACTAGAACCAAAGTCCATAATTAATCATCATAAAAACATAAAAAAATTGCAGCAGCAGGAACCATTACAGATGCAGGGGGCTAGTCATCTTTATCATTGTTAGATGGCCCTTCCCAGCCTTTGGTTGGCGGTTCGGGCTTGGGAACAGTGAATTCCCAACCATCGTTATTCTGCTGCTGTTCTTCCAGAGGCTTCTCTGCTTCAGAAATTGCAAGGGCCAACATAGGAAACTTGTCATTCAGTGGCCAGGGAAGGGGGCTGTGGGTATTATGTAATATGGAGTTTGGACTGTAGAGGCCATTTAGAGCCTCACTGATTATGTATTTTGTTGCTGATATGTATTGCACTCGGTGCCATTTTGATCTATACACCCTTACATGGTATATAGATGAACAAACTTTGCATCTTTTGTCTTTAATGGTTTGGAATCATGGTTTGAAAGCTTTAAAATAATTTTTTTCATTAAAATTTAATTATTTAATGTGTTTTTTATTGAACCGAGTCGCTGAAATCAAACCGGTCCGAGTCGATCTGGTTCCAGTTCGATGTCCGAGTTGATAGGTGACCGGTCGATGTCCGGTTCAAGTTTTAAATACTATGCTCAGAATAGATGCTGAAACAAACATTGGTTTGCTGAACACCAGCATGAACAACCACAAAAAATCTGAGATATCCACGAAAAAGGGCTGAAAAGAACCCTTAAAAGGATGCTCTGGAAGGAGAACTAGCACAGCAGCTCATAGGTTCTAACTTCTTTCAACCAACCAAAAAGTCTTTCGGGTCAGCAGAAAATAAATCTGAAATAAATCAGCATGAAAGCCCTAATGCTGGGCATTCAAAACTGTGCAAAAATTCTCCAAATCAGCACATAAAAGGGGGCTAAAAAAGCTCTAAATGAGATGCCCTTCTCTAGCAAATAATATTGCCAAAAACAACCCCAAAACTCCATATGTTAGGCACAATCTTCTACTTTAAATTCTGATCACTGACAGAACAGCCAAGAGGAAACCCTAAAACCTGCATAAACAGAGAAGATAACAGCTCTAGGCATCACACTCCTTAGAGAGGTAAAATACCCTAGTATAAGTGTGTTGGAGAGAAAAATCAGCCCAAGATTGAAGGGACAACCGCTGAATAAGGAAGAGGAGGTTCACACCCACTTTGAAACCATGTTGAGATCACAAAAACGAGGATCGAATGGAACCAATCAACAAGATAAGATTAGTGTAAACCATAAAGATAAGAGAAGATGAACCCATGAACAAGATAAGCACAAGATGTAGGTGCTTGTAGGCTAAAGAATCACATAAGAGAGCACCTAGCTCATGATCAAAGAATATGTTACAAATGAGGCATTTGTTGTGTATTTATACACAACTCATGAGGTGGGGTGGCTTCCCCCATGAAGGTGTCATGGGCCCACATAAGTGATTAGGTTGGCCATAACCACCTAGAATACTATAAAATAGTGTTGACTAGGTTTGTTGTTAAACCATAACCTAGTATTATAGTAATGAGGGCCCTTAGGCATAACAAGTAACCACACGTGATGATGACACACCACCATTTCATCATCCAACAAGCATGAATCACTCAAGCAAGTCCTCCAAGGAAAGATGTCTCTTCTTCTCCAAGTACAACCTAGGGTTTCATCTCAAGACCCTAATATCCAAATCTTCAAAGGATGAAACCTAACCCTAGACTTCAAGATGTTCCAAGAAGATCAAGAAGCCTTAGTGACTCCAAGAGAGAGAGAGGAAGACTAGTACACTCCTCTTGATCACATCTCTTTACAGGAATGAATAAGAATGATTAGTGAGTGAAGGACTCTCTCCTTCCTCTATATATATGAGAGGTGGGAGGCCAACAATACATATGTGGGCCTATGCCCTTACAAGCAACCTACAATAACACATGTAGGTTCACACATCTCGAGTGCTACACTCCAAGGGTACACATGTCGAGCTCCAACATGACGTCATCCACAAGAAAGGCTCCAAATGCAAGGGTGCTGAATGAGGTGTGTCTAATGCTTCACCTACAAGCCTTCAAAGGCTCCATCAATCCTCTTAAGCCATGTACTCCATTGGGTTCACTGCCCTTGCATGAACATTATCACAACCTAGGCGTCCCCAAGCCAACTCCAAGCCTCCATACAGGAATCCACGCTACCCGATGCTGTCTAGGGCCCGATGCCTTGCTCCAAATTTCAAAACGAAAAATGCTCCTCCTCTTAAGCGGGGCATTCTCCATGCAAGTAACCATCTCCATGTGGCCATTATGCAGGACGTCACCCAAGTTGTGAAGATATCTCCAACGCCCTAGAGAAGAATGCTAAGCAAGCACTCGACTAAGGTCAAGCAACCACTAAGTAAGCCATCTCCATTGTGCAAGTCCATCATGGACCATCTCCCATGTGCAAATCCATCATGGGCCATCCAGGGGTTGAACATACACCATGTATCCCAAATCTCATGAAGCACCCCCAAAAATGGTGTAAACATTTTCAAATTAACTTGAAAGTTAACACTCCCTCTTTACATGAAAAGTGTTTGCATCAAAACTTGTCGACTCCATCTGCAACTCCACCAAATCTATCACCTGAAAATCTGTACCTACTGCAGTCTTGGAATCAAACATATCTTGTCTAAAGAAATTGACATTCATGTTACCACAACATCTCAATCCTCTAAAGAGCACTAACCACCTATGAATATGAAGGAACTTAACCTTGGAACAAAAGCAACTTGCCAAACCCCAACATCCCTCAAGTCAACGTTACGGGCCAAAATATCTAGAAACCACATCATGAGTTATCTAGGGCCTCTTGGAAAGATAATCTCATCTCCATACAAGATCAAGACAAGTGGATCACATCTTATCAAAATCACAAAGATAGAAATCTTCACAAGTCAACTCATCGATCCTGAAATACCAAGCTTGTGTAATATGTAACAATCTATGCAATGCTATCAACAACTTGTGAACATGAGAATCCCTCTCATGCAGCTCAAAATGTCCAGCCACTGGAACAACTTGAACTAGATCAACTCTCTCATCCCGAGAGAATGCTGAAGAAAGAGTAACATCATGGTGAAGTCCCTCTGTTTGAATGAATTCAACAGCCCCGTCCCTGTACTTTACATTACTCCCATTAGTTGCAACCATGGAATCAACCTTAGCGTCATCCTCCATCAAGGCATCACACCTCTCCTCCTTTGGACAACTGGAAGGCTCACAGATGGAAGAAACTAATGCAATGTGACTAGCATATCTCCTAGGAGGTATACTTTCTCTCCTTATGCACTTGAGCCTCCTCAAAACTAGAAAAATCATCCAACCTCTCATTGGAATGTACATGTGCTATTGGATCAACAAGTAACCTATAAAGGCCACCCTCTTTCACCCCTCTAGCAAATGTCCTTGGACTAGCTAGACTATAATCACCAGTGGTGCATTGTTGTCCCTCAAAAGAAACTCTCCACGGTATATTTTTCATTCAACAAACTACAAGAAGATTCTTCTTTAACCTAGGAACAAACAAAATATCGCTCAGCTCAAGAACATCAATTAAAGACATCTGAAAAGAAATGAAGCCAACTCCTCTCACAGAATAAGTAGCATCATCACCAAGATCCATGCTCATGCCTCCCTCTTGCTCTTGAAACCTATTGAATAATGATCTATCACATGTCATGTGTCTCGAAGCGTCATTGTCCATGTACAATCCAACAGTAGACATAAAATGTTAGAAGACAAACAAGAGGTCATGGAAAGGCAGTCTCAAACCTTAGAATATCAGTGGTCATTAGTTATTTTTTTCACATTTCGAGTACACAGAAAGACGTGTTGGGGGGAAAATTGCCCTGCTGAGCCATAAGTCTTCGAAATATGTTGTACCACAAGGTACATATCTTCATGGTACATGACGTTGACACCTAGTCGAAATAGGTGGTCAACAGTATGAAAGCAAAATATGATGAGTCTCCTCCATCAAAGCTTGAAGATGAGTCACATAAGGATAACTATCCCCTCTTCTTCTTCCCATGAGCCATTTTTTGCATAACATTTCAGATTTAGGAGAAGAGAAAGATGATGAGGCTATTCAAGATCTTCTTGCACCTCCACTTGAAGAACACATTGGTGAAGATTGCTTTCATGATGCCATTGAAGACCAAACACAAGAAGAAAGTCATTAAACACTTGAAGAACACTACGATGAAGACTCTTCTCACATTTCCATTGAAGGCCAAGCACAAGAAGAAGACCCTCAAGTCCATGAAGAAGCACTTTATCCTCCCATGGAAGACTTGATGATGAGAGTACCCATGCACCTATTTCTCCTCATGAAGTTGAGGGTTTGGTAAGCTTTGAGCTTTCTCAAATTTCTAAATTTGAAGATTTCTCTTGTTATGTTATTGAGAGGGATAATCTTGAAGACAAATCTTCAAATAATGATAAAGTGGCACAAACATGTACCTCTCTATTTGATGAAAATAATGGCACCCTAGGGCATGAAGTTATGGATATCTCTTTTCAAATTTTTGATTATGATAGGAATTGGGATTATTGAAAACATTATGGAGATCTTATTTATGATGTATATAGTGATGTATCCATTGAAGAAATTGGAAACGTTGAGGTCTATGGGCAGCCTAACATAGAGGAAAAAATTCAGAAAATTTGCATGATATTTTCCAGTTACACGTTCCTATTTATGATAGAGATTTTGGTCAGCCTTGTGAAGATATTTATGCAGTTTTTTTCTAGCCATGTACTCTCATCTCTAAGGAGGACTTGTATCATTTTCAGCCATGTCATATGAGCTTTTGTGTGGATTTTTTCCAGCACAAGGAGTGAATTTGTGATCCAAAAAACGCAGAAATTTTCCAGCCATCTTCTTCCTCACGTCTTGGTGAAATTATGCATGATTTTTCAGCTGAAAAATGTGGTTTAGTGGTTGGAAATTGTATGGTACAGTGCTAAGTCACTTGACACGATGACATGGAGGACACGAGACATGGACATACGTGTATCCGACGCGTGAAATTTTGACCCCGATTCATATTTTGTTAGAAACTAGAAGATTTACATGATACAAAACTTTAAACATGTAACATAAATGATAAATCATGATTCATTATAAATTGTAACGTCAATGATGATCAAATGACAAACATTGAACACACAAGAAATTAGAACCATAAGTTGTAGCATTCTCATTAAGTCATCAAAATCAAAATGTATTACAATGTATACATACTAGATAGTAATACCGAGTCAGAGTCGTTGATACTATAGGTGGGAATGCGAACGGAAAATACAAAATAGCCATAGGGTAAATACTAGAACCATAGATGGAAGAACTGTCAAGACTCAATAGTACTAGTCCTCCTTGACATAATCATCGAAATCAATATCACCACCATTGCTCTCTCCTCCTCCTCCTCCTCTATATCCAATGTAGCTTGTGCATCTGCTGGTGTGGAGGATGACCCCTCAAGAGGATCACCATTATCAAAAGTCACTAGCTCTAGCACTGGTTCATTAAGATCCAAGTTGGCTAATGCCAACTGAACTCTGTTGTCTAAACCCATATCATTAGCAAACATATCCCACATCTTTGTCTTTCCCTTCACCCACTCTTCTCTCTGCCTGTAAATAAGACGGAGATTGTTGTGCACATACACCATTGTCTCTGCCTTGAATTGCTCAAGCTTGTTCATCTTCAAACTATACAAATTCCCATATGTGCTCCAATTCCTCTTGCAACAAGAGGATGAAGTAACCTGAGATAGGAGCCTCATGGCTAATTGCTGTAGAAGAGGGCATGTTGCCCCATGAGTTACCCACCAGGCATAGGGCTTCTTAGCCCCCCTGTCTCTGAGCACATCATAGCATCCAAATCTCCCAGTGCCAGTGGAAATCTCTATGAAGTCCTCCTCCACCTCATCAAGGTATGCTCTATCCAAAAATATCCGTCTAAATGCATCCTTCCTGTTGATGATTACACTTGCGTGAGACATTCTCTAGGACACCGACTAAGTGAGTTGGCCTGAGAGAGAGCCCATGAGATGGGTGTGATGTTCCTCTCTAAGACGGAGAAGGAACATTGTGTGTACCCCTGTGTGGGGTGAGGAAGCCCATGAGATGGGTGTGTGGTTCCTCTATGGGACGAAGATGGAATGTTGTGCCTCTATGTGAGGTGGTGAAGCCCATGAGCTGGGTATGGGGTTCCTCTCTGAGACAGAGATGGAATGTTGTGTGGCCCTGTGTGGGGAAGCCCATGAGTTGGGTGTATCGTTTTGAGACAGAGATGAAACAATGTATTGGCCTCCTCTGTGCAGAGAGTTGAGATGATGTGATACTTCAGATGATTCTCCTATGTAACGCAGTGACAAAGAGATCTGCTGAGTTGGACATGCCAGTGGCTGAGCACAGGTGAACGTGATCCTAGTGGTAACGATGTACTGGCCTCCTCTGTGCAAAGAATTGAGATGATGTGATACTCCAGATGATTCTCCTGTGTAACACAGTGAGAAAGAGATCTGCTGAGTTGGATGTGCCTGTCGCTGAGCATAGGTGAATGTGATCCTAGTGGCTGAGCATTAGTGAGTGTGGTTCTCCTGTGAGACACAATGAGATAGAGATGTGGACATCCCTGTGGTTGAGCACAGATGGATGTGCCCCTAGTGGCTGAGCAGTAGTGGGTGTATGAGATCCCTTGCTATATTGTACAAGAGTCAGACTTACTTGTAACCCTATTTGTGATGTAAAGGGTACAGGTCGGCCCCACCATAAAGTAAAAGATAATTAATGTAAAAGATAATTAATATAAAAGATAATTAATATGGTAATTATTAATTATATTATGAGTTATTGAGGTCGGCCCTGTTGTGCCAATAGACACTACTGTTGACAGGTTCAGTCTAATTAAGGTCGGTCCCCATTGAGGAATCATATCACAAGTGTGAATTTGGAAATTTCAGCAAACACTTGTTCTTGGGAAAAGTGCGCACCTCTCTTAGGTGCTAGTCTTCTAGGGTTTGTAAGCACCCTTTTGTGTGCTAGGTTTTTATGGTGGTGGAGGTCTTTCTCTTGAAGAATATAGCAAAGGATTGGCTGGGTTTTCTTCCCTTGTTGAGAAGGGTTTCCCAGGATACTTCTTGTGTACTTGTGCATGGTGTTTCTTCTTGTGATCTTGGTTGCTGCAACAAATTGTGTATGGTTTAAGTAAAATGCTAAAAATGGAATGGACTTCATGTTTAAGCCTAGCTTATTGAAAAATCAACACTTCCGCCCCTGTGAAATCTCACCATCCATGTGAGAAGGGAATCTGCGTGAAGGCCCACAATTGAGCTAGTCATTAGTACAGTATTTGGAATTCAATGAGTGAGCGAAGCAATGCAAAGATGTGCAATTATGATCCCACCCACTGATAAGAATATCTTGTATGGTGGTGAATAAGGTCTCTGTTGATGTCCCATACTCAAGGCACTCATGCTCTAAAACAATAGTCTTCACGAACTTAATCATGGAATCCCACCCCTCATAAACCTCTCCTAGGATGGGCTGGTCCGTGTCTGCAAACCGCAATAAATAGATGATAGGGTCCATGTTCTTAATGGTAAGATCTACCCTCTCCCACCAACTATCATCTAACATTGTATCCTTCACCCTTTTTGAAGAAGCTTGATCTGTCTTTCTACAAAAAAACCATTACTTTGAAATAACCATGGCCCCAAGAGCACTCTTGACCTCCCTCAACCTCTTAAGCACGATGGATTATCTTCCACAATCATGCCAACAACCTTGCAAACAGGTGTATTATCTATAATAATTTGCACACAAGAATCATCACCTACATCTTCAATAACCTTAATGAACAACTCACCCATATATTGTGCATCCTTGTATTTTCCAAGAGCATCCACCGCTTTCAAGAAAACTGCTCCATTTAGGGAAGACACCATGAAATTGACGAGTGGATGGCGTGCTGCATCTGTCCAGCCATCAGAAACAATACTAACACTTATTGCGGGCCATGATGATTTGATAGGCTGTAGGATTTTATCCACCTCCTTTTTTGCCTTAACCAACAATGTGGTTCTAAGCTTCTCTGAATTAGGAGGCACATATTCGATTGGAACCTGATCAATTAGAGCTCTACACATCTCAAGAAACAAAGGAGACCGTGCAACATTGAAGGAAATGAAGTTGAGATAGAAAAAGAAACCAATGGTAAGATCAACCTCTTCTTTCTTCTCTCGCTGAAATATCTTGTCCACTGGACCAGCTGCCCCCCTCTTTCTTGCTTGTTGAGTTGCGCTCCCACTCCCAAATTTAAAATTTCTAGATGGCTTCTTCAAGAATGGAAGAGGATCATCATTTTGGCTTTTCTTGGATGCTGCTGCCACCTTTCCGATGCCAACAACGTCCTCTTTCACCATTTCTCTTTGTTTGGATGGTCTCACTGATTTACATGCTCCAAGTCCACAAGGCAGCCCCAACAAATGGCCCTTAACTCGGTAATAGGTACTTGTAAATTCATTATGGCAAAAGCCACATGTCCACAAAACATTCCCTCCCCACTTTACCTTGGTCCCATCTCCTTGTTTCCTTGTAACATACTTCCACAATGGATATTTGCTGTTTTGACCCTGCTGTTTTACTGCAACAGTGATTTTTTCAGCATTAGAAGCTTCACTGCCATCTCCACTTGCAGCAGATGGGACACTAAAAGAGGATGCTGAAGTTGTAGGAGGGGCAACACCAACATTGGGATTCTTCCCTTCTTCCCTTTGCTCTTTTCCTGCTGCCTTTGATGATTGAGCCATTATTTCTGTTGAAGGAGGAAGAAATATCACCGCGGTAGGAAAAAACTTGCAATCTGGTAGTCAAATCCGCTTACCTGCAGTTGGAATGGAGTCAAATCTGCAAAATACCCTGTTATCAGCTCGCTAAAATCGCCCACAGCCCCAACCTGTTCAACAAAGAATGAAAAAAGAAAGAGAAAACTGCCTTTTAGAGGGCACAAACCTCCCAAAATCTGTGACATGTGTCCCTAAATCGCGACACGTGCAAGATTTGTGTCCGACACGAATTTCGGTCATGTCACGTGCAAAGGACACGACACAAATTCGTGTCGGACACGAATCCGCATGAATCCGTGTCCCCACGCCGGATTTGAGACATGAGGCCCATTTTGGACGTGTCATGTTTCATAGGTACAATGGAGTTTTAACTGCAGAAATTTCCAGCCACCTTTTCCTTCATGTTCTTCCTCTCTTCTGCATACATTGTCAGTTGGAAATGTTATTTTTGATGTAATAAATTGTATGGTGCAGCAAACCTTTCATGATGAGGTGTTTTGCAGAAAATTCCAGCCATCAAAAGAAGTGTTCCAAGCCCTATATGAAGGCCTAAAGATTTTTTCTAAAGCTGGAATTTTGTCTCATCTTTCAAACAAATCTTGCTTGAATGGTGTCCATGACATTTTGGATGATTTTGTAGAGCCCCTTAATCCTTTGTTGCTTAAGGAAGGTGATCATTTCGTTGTAGAAGAAAATAAGGGATTGTATCATGAGGTCTATTGCAACATTGATGTGTATACCAACCCTATCCAAACTTGGATAGAGGAGGCTTGTGGTGGTGCATGCCATTTTTGGCATGAGTTTGATTATGCACATGGTTTCCTGTTTTATTTCAACCTTCATCTCATGGAGATTCCAGCATGTATTCTCTTCACTTTTGATGAATCCTTGTTTTGGATGATGACCAAACACAAGGGAATAAGTCATTGTAATGATGAGATGCTAAGGTGGTTGGATTGGATTTATGATTTCACCTAGCATGCTCATTCTCAAATGTTAGAGTAGGGTAGGAGAAAGAATAAGCTTCCTTGAGCATTGGGGTAGAATGGATAAGCTCAACATGTGAGCATTAGATTTTATTTCATGTTGTTATTGACATTGTTGGCTCATGCCTTGTTTTGTAAAACCAATTTTGAACTTTTGATGTAATGGACTATGTAAATGTGGCATTTAGGGATGTTGATGTGGATCCATCTCGCCACATATTCCATGTTTGATGATGGTGGTCATTACGAACAGATACATGCTGAGATTATGAGGTTCTCATGCACTCCCGGGAAGAGCACATGTCCCCGAGTTGGAGCCAATGTAACCCTTCATTTCGCATAGGAGTATACTAGTGAATTTCTTCACCACCCTTGTGATTTTCATCACAAAGAGCTTTGGATAGTTGGGGCATTCAATTGGTTCCATGGGTTGTTGATGATGTGGATTATGATGAGCTAGAGGTTTTGGTGACTTATTGATTGATCATGTGATGTGGTACTCGAGGATGTATGGTTCCTTTGGGCATTGGCTTCATCCCGATTTTGGGCATCTTCATAGTTCCCAAGGTAGTTCATAGTTCCCGAGTTATCTTCACAAATATTTGGGCATCGTCATGAATCTCGAGGCAGTTCAAAACAATTTGGGGTTATTTTTTCATACATTGGATCTCCCATGCCATACCACATCCCAAATTCTTGAACATTGACCTTTTTCACTCATTTAGAGGCATTTATCACATCATTGGATGAGACTTCCACCTTGGAGGATACATTCCTTAGCCATTGGGGCTTCTATTTTGCACTTGTGGACCATTTTGGACTTCCCTTGACTTGTGGAGGTGGTTGATGTGATTTGAGGAGGTTACACATTGGAGACCTCACATATGACCATTAGAGTTAGTTTTAGGGGGGTTCATCCCTTCCTTTTCATGGAGATGGTTGAGTGTTATTCAACTTCACACTCCACATGTTGAGGCCTTGTATCATGGATCCACTTGCTTGATTTGAGGATGATGCCCACTTTGGAGGTTACTTTGCATAATGTATCATGCTTGTTGATGGGATGTCTCACCTTGGAGAAGATCTAGGAGGTTCTAAACCCTAGATCTAGGGTTGCATTACATATTTTGTGTTAGAATTGGAGTTAGAGTTGGAAGGGTTTGCTAGATTTGGAGGTGCACCAAATCTGGCAGGGGGACCCACCAAGAGGGGCCCAAATTTAAATTTTGTTTCTACACTTCGATGACTTAGGAAAAATTTAATTTTTCCTATAGTCACAAAGCATTTGATCTGAGCCCTCCATTCAGATCTAATCTCAGCCATTGAGATGACTAGTGGACCCAAATCAGATTGCTAGAGAAGAAATAGGGTTTTGGAGCCTCATTGTGCAGAAGTCGACTTGGTGAAGAGAGCAACTACAGAGTGAGAGCAGCTTCAACATCAGAGCAACTTCAACAAGAAGAGAAGGGGCCGTACGACCTCCATTTTCTGCTTAGCCAACATACTTTCTGCGCCCAACAAGCAAACCATTCAATTCTGGACCGTGCCAGCAAGCCGTACAGTCCGTACGGTGCGCCCAACAAGAGGGTAATGCAGCCTGGTCCGTACAACAGAGCTGTATAGGCCGTACGACGTACCAACAACTAGGTTATGAGGAGGTTGGGTGAGGGAGAGGTCTGGAAGATTGGTGAAGGCAGAGATTTTGCCTCAGACAAGTTTCAAAACAACAGGTGTAAAATTTCTGAGTTTGCCCTCTTTCTTGAAATAATAAAAATCACCAAGTAGAAGACCGGTTTTGCCAGTTGGGTTTTTTCAAGGTCATTTGACCAAAAAATTACTGTGTTTTCTGTGTGTGAATGCTTGTGTCTTTATCTATTTATTTCCGCTGCATTAGAATGTTAAGAAAATCAATATGTTCAGAATTTTAAGTTAAGAAGTTCAATTCTGCTTTTTACTTATATAAATCTGCAACTAGGTTCTGATTTTCAGAGAAAATTAACATGGTATCAGAGCTCAACCTCTGATTGAAGACCAACATTCTTTCTTTCAGGCTACTTTCAGCCTTCAGGAACAGGTTCTTCAACCAAGGAGTTCGACCCAGCTGGTGCGCTAGGGTGTTTAGCTAAACAAGTTACAGTGTGCGCCCTTGGATAGTAGAATGGCCTACGTAGGGCTGAGGTTCGAAGACCGTCTTGATGGGGCCTCCAATTTCGACTCTTGGAGAGAAATAATTGGAGTTGTTTTTGAGGAGCAGGGAGTTTGGGAATTTGTGGATAACCCACTAACCACTCCAGTAGATCATCAACAGTTGGCCAAACACAACAAGAAGGATGCAAAGCTAAGAGGATTATCCTTGAGGGAGTGAAGGACCACATCATACCTCACCTTGCAGGAAAAAAAACAACAAAGGAGTTGTGGACAACCATCATAGGGCTGTACCAGGGAACGAGTAAAGCTAGGAAGCTTGTGCTCAGACAAGCTGAGAAACATCAAGATGCCAAAGTACGAATTAGTGGTTTCCCACGTCACTAGATTTACCCAAGTCAAGGATGAACTTGCAGGGGTGGGGGAAACAGTCCCAGACAGAGATATGGTCAATTTTGCTCTATTGGGATTTCCCAAGTCATGGGAAAACTTCATAGATGCAATCAGTGGCAGAGAGAAGCTCGCAGATTGGGAGTGACTATGGAGTGACTGCGTGCTGGAAGAGATTAGGAAGCAGACCAGATCTGGGTCTCATGTAAAACAAGATGCTAATGAAGAAAATTTTTCCCTCGTTGGTAAAGGGGGAAAACCCAAGGGAAAGAAGGGCTCAGGAGGGGTTGAGTCCAGCTCAAAGGGACATGATAAACCCAAGAAAGACCTCAACAAAGTAAAGTGTTTTCAGTGCCATCAGTTTGGGCACTATGCCACTAAGTGTCCTTAGCGCAAGAAGGGGCCCAAGAAGGGGCAGTGTGCAACTTCAACAGAAATAGAGGAGTTCTCATCTCGTTTTGAAGAGGACTTCTCATTTATTGCATGCATGGCCAGCTCTGTGACTAGTACCACCTGATTTATTGACAGTGGGGCTTCTTGCCACATGACTGGGAACAAAAACTATTTCAGCCGGCTAACAAAAAAGGACATGTAGTTCAATATTGAGATGGGAGATGATGGCAAATATCAAGCCCAAGGTGTAGGTGTTGTCAAGTTTGAGAGGGAGTTTGGAAAACCTCTCTTATCTCAGAGATGTTCTATATGTTCCAGGTTTGAAGAAAAATCTGGTGTCTATTTCAGTGCTTGAAGACTTGGGTTATGAAGTGTTCTTTCGCAAGAGGAGGGTCCTCTTGAAGCCTCCCAACTCCAGGACAATAATACATATTGGAGTTAGGGAGAAAACTCTCTACAAGCTACAATTTGGGGTTGCAACATCTTAGAATAGAAAGAAGGACAAACAACAAGGCGTGAGCTAGCAGAGCTGTGGCATAGACGCATGGGTCATTTACACCATAGGGCGCTAAATATTTTGGGGGAGATAACCACAAGACTGCCACCATGCAACGTGGATCATCATGAGATGTGCAAGGGTTGCACCCTTGGCAAGTATGCCAAGACTTATTATCTTAGCAGAGATGACAAAGCCAAGGACATATTGGAGTTGATTTACTCGGACGTTTGTGGACCATTCTCTTCTCCATCCCTTCGTGGATTCAGGTATTATGTTATTTTTATTGATGACCATTCTTGTAAGACTTGGATATTTTTCATGAAAAACAAAGATGAAGTGTTGTCTAGGTTTGTAGAGTTCAAGGCCCTAGTTGAAAACCAATCCAAAAAGAAGATAAAAGCCTCGAGGTCAGATAACGGAGGCGAGTACATCTCCAATGCCTTCAGGGACTTGTGTGCCAAAGAGGGCATCAAGAGAGAGCTCATTGCATCCGACAATCCTTAGCAGAATGGGGTAGTTGAGCGTAAGAACCGCAACATAGTGGGTGCTGCTAAGGCCATGTTGCATGACCAGGGCCTGCTCATGTTCCTCTGGGCCGAGGGATGCAACACAATAACGTTTCTACAGAACCTGAGTCCACACAAGGTGCTAGGCATGGCCACTCCGGAGGAGGCCTTCACAGGCAAAACGCCTGATGTTTCTCATTTCAGGATTTTTGGCAGTTTGGTTTACTGCCATGTACCTTTGGAGAGTAGGAAGAAGCTAGAGCCCATTGCAGTGAAGGGCATATTTGTAGGCTACAACGAGACAACCAAGGCATACAAGGTGTATGTGCCAACACTTAGGAGGACAATGATCAGGTGTGATGTCAGGTTTGAGGAGGGTAGGGCTCTCAGGAAGTCCTTGGAGTGTGCGTAGACAACGACAAAGGATGGGGAGTAACAGGCTCCCAAGAAGGAGGCTCAGCCAACCCCTCAGACACCTACTCAGGCAATAGTGAGACAGGCAGAGCAACATGATGAGGAGAATTGAGGAGGAGAGAGAGGAGCATGTTGAGCCCACACAACCAGTGACTTCCAGTTCTGGGAGAGGACGAGTCAAGTGGGCAGATCAGTTGATTAGAGAGGCTCAGGAGAGAGTTGAGCCTCCCACCTCTACATTCAGACAAAGTAGACCTCCACAGAGGTATACTGGTTGCTTGGCACTCATGACTGAGTTGATAGAGTCAGAGCCTTCTTCCTATAAGGAGGCAGCTTCCCAACAGGTTTGGCGAGATGCCATGGTAGAGGAGTATTTCTTTATCATGCACAATGACGTGTGGAAGATAGTGCCCAGACTAGAGGGAAAATTTGTGGTTGGCTCACGTTGGGTTTATAAGATCAAACAAGGGGCTGATGGGAGTGTGGAGAAGTTAGAGGTGCAAGGCCAAATTCATGGCCAAAGGGTTCTCATAGGTTGAGGGGATCGACTATGATGAGACATTTGCACCTATTGCCCAGTATTCGTCTGTCATAGTTATATTGGCTATCTCAGCACAGACAGGGTGGCAAGTCCACCAGTTGGACGTTAAGACCGCTTTCCTTAACGGAGTGGTTGAAGAGGAGATTTATGTGGAGCACCCTGAGGGGTTTGAGGCCTTCAACAGAGACACACATGTATGTAGGCTGAAGAGAGCTCTTTATGGGCTCAAGCAAGCACCGAGGGCTTGGTATGCTTGCATTGACAACTACCTTCTCCGATTGGGATTTACCAAGAGTGAGGCGGATCCAAACCTCTCCTACGTAGTGGTTGAGGGGAAACCTCTCATTCTTGTGCTTTATGTACATTGTAGACGACCTGATATTGATAGGAGCAGATAGCTTGATTCAGGATTGCAAGGAGGACCTTGCACACAAATTTGAGATGAAGGATTTAGGGCTAATGCATTATTTCCTTGGATTGGAGGTTTGGCAAGGTGATGATGAGACCTTCTTGGGATAGGGCAGATATGCAGAGCAAATTCTCAGGAGATTTCACATGCAATATTGTAGGGCCATGGCCACTCCTTTAGTCACCAATTGGAAGAAGGTAGACTCTAGCAGAGCCGAGAGGGTCGATGCTACTTTATATAGGCAACTCATAGGATTGTTGATGTATCTCGCTAACACAGGGCCCGACAGATGTTTTGCAGTTAACCAATTGAGCCAGTTCATGGTAGAACCCACCAAGCTACATTGGGTTGCTGCTAAGCACGTGTTACGTTATCTCCGTGGCACAACAAATTATGGTTTATGGTACAAACAGGTTGATGGCGTGAGGCTTTAGGGCTTCATCGATGCTGATTGGGTAGGAGGTTCCATTGATCGTAAAAGCACTTCAGGGTGTGCTGTTATCGCACGGTTTGTAGGAAAGGTCCAAAGGGCTTGAGTCAAGGCTTGAAACCGGCGTAACAGGAGCTTCCCCACCCACTGTCACCTTGATGGGGGGCTCTTTCTATTTAGGAGGGCAAGTCCAAGGGAGACGTCCCTAAGGCAATCTGGGTTAAAGAAAGGCTAAAGGGTAAAGGCCAAGTCAAGGAAACCCCTTTCACAGATTGYTGCCCAAGGAGAGATAGTCAAAGAGATAAGACCACTGATGATGCACCTGTTTGCGAGACAAAACAAAGTAAACTAGAATGTGCTTGCAGTGGGTTAGTACTTCATGAAACCAATGACTATCTTCAAATGAATATATGAGCAATGATCATATGCAATTGTTGACGAAGTCAATAATTGCTAAGCAAAGGTAAATAACTTGTATCACTCCTTCAACAAAGCATAAAAGCTAATAAGCATTCAATGTTTATTATTAGACCTTGTATCATATCATTAATGCAATAATCATGTCAAATCAGCTCATATACAATGTAATGCTGCGTCACCTATACTATTTCTGCTACA
>JZKD02S1673258.1:997790-1021960 GCA_000966675.3 Picea glauca
TCATTTGTATCCTAGTATTCTTTGATTGTAAGTAATTGTACATGGTATTCTTTAATTGGATTTATTTGTAAATTTGTAAGTAACTTGTAATATTTTGTAAAGAACAACCCTTTAATAGTTGACCCCTTGGCCAATTTCTAGGCACTAGTCTTAGTTGACCTAGGGAAAAGGCTTGCTTTTCATGCTAACCCTTGCATCTTGCATTGTTGCCTTAGCATCTTAGGATTAGAATCTCCTCTTACCTTAAGAAATTAAAATTAACTCCTAGAACCTAACTCTAACACATCTAGTAACTAAGGTCTACCCCCTTTGGCTTCCCTAGGAGTAAGCCTAGACGGAAGAGGTTCCGGTCAAAGTGGCAGCGTGGGCTGTGAACCTAGGCATTGTGCCTCCAAGGACACACTAAGTGAGCCAGACTTAGCTCACGTTTGCAAGTGTGTATAAGGACGACAACAGGCCCAACTAGCACCTAGGGGTGGGGTTAAGGGAAAATCACACACATAATCCAAAGGTGTAGAGTGGGTATATGCTTGCATTAGACAAGTTGGTCCCTGATGAATGATGTGCTCAAGTACAAAGCGAATTGAGCAAGTACATCAGTGAACATGGAGTCTTTGCTAAATCAACATGCAACTAAAGATTGAGATAGGTTGAGTCCTATCGAATGTTGGAACATTTATGGCTCCTCTACCACACATTTGCAAAATTGGTTGTGAGGTTTCTTTCATAGGTTGTTAACACTTCTTATGCAGAGAGGTGTTGGAGTACCTACAACTTTATCCACAACGTGAAGAGAAACAACCTGAATGTAGACTAGGTAGAAAGCTTGGTTTATGTGCAATACAACCTGAGGTTGTTGTCTTATTATTGTGAGACAAGGAGGAATGGTTGAACATATATGAATTGGGACGACAATCCAAAGGAGTCTAATTTGGAGGATGGAGGCATAATTTTAGAGTGCATGGAGGCTAAAATTTTGGGTGATCACAGTGGTGATCATTCATGCAGCAGAGTTGCCACCCCCATCTACCAGTAGGTTTCTAAATGCATGGGATTTTCCTTTAGCTTCTCAACCTCTAGCGTTGTGTGGGGGCCATGTAGCTATTGGTCGTGTTCCACAACCACTTCCACATGTTCCTACTCCCCTTGTTCATAGATCACAAGAAAATAAACTAAAAGTTTCTTGTGGTAAGAGGAAAGCTTAGTAGATACTAGATTTATTTGTCTTTTTCCTATTTAGAATTTAGTGTCTAGAACTTAGTACTTTGTCTTTATTATGGCCTACTTTGTCTTTATTAACTTTGAACCTGTTATCCTTATTTTGTGGGATAACTAAGGAGATGATGTCTCGAGGCCCTCAGGTTGTAGATATGGAGTGCCGAGAGACCACATGACTAGCAGTGTCCACTTGCACATATGGAAGCCCGCTCTACCACCACAATTTGGATACATCATTATAGCATCCACCACACCAACTAGCTTTTGGAAGGCACCTGGGTCTTGCTCCATGCGATACTAGTCAGGTATTGTGGTAGGTAATCACCTAATATTTGAGGCATTTAAGCATGTTGTATTGAAGTTGCTTTTGATTATAGAACGCTTGCTTGGACATTATGCTTTTGACCCTGTTTCACCTTGGTGAGTGTCATCCATTTCCTAGTAAGTGGCCAACTTTTGGGGAAGGGTTGCAATTGGGGATCCCTTGAGGGGTTATCGTACCATTCCAAACCATACTTACCACTTTCCGCTCATTGTATTCCCATCATATTTCCCTCTTCTAGGCCCTTTGACTTTAGTGACCCAAGAAGGGCATGTACCTCATTTCATGGGAAGAAGGGGCTGAAGGCCCAGGGGGATGGTGGCTGGCAAAAGATAAAAGCCTAAAATATGAACCTTCTAGATGCTCGCCCAGATAGGTCTTGAGAACGATGAACTACTTCTCTTAAAAGAATTGACGACCTCCACAATAACAAACACATAATAAATATCTTGCTTGAATATAAGGCTAACACAAGTGCGTTACAACGCTTTACATGGTTACCCCTATGGCACTTTGTGGACCTCTTCTTTCAAGTGACACTGTGTTACTGCCCCCCAAGCTAATCAATTCACTATTGGGAGTGCACACATGTTTGGATCATTAATTAATTAATAAATGACAATAAATGGGCTTGGGAAAAGGTTGCATTGAAAACGAAGGTGCAACACATCCCCTACAAAGGCACCCATAAATGAGATAATATGAGCCCTTATATGTCATGAAACTCATTGACCTATGAAGTCTAACCCCCTATCCATCTCATCATCCACTACATGACCTTGAAGGGGCATCCTTGGGAGCACCCCCTACTTGAGGGTTTCTACCCAATAGGACTTTTATGACACCCCTCCCATACCTAAACTTGGTCAATTGTATAGGGTCTTGGAGCATTTGTTTGATTTGATGAGGTAGTTTTGATGCACATGTTTAGATGACTTGTTTATTAGATGTGGTTTTCACTTGCCATGATGTTTTGACTTGAGATCCTTGGAGGGCGTACCTATTTGTTTTGCATGACCTTACTTGGTGGCCAGTTTTGGGAGAACAAGCCTAGCTTGGGCTTCCATGGGGCAAGAAGCCCACTGGAAGGATGCCTAGGGCTCGCATGCCAAATGACGAAGACGTGCCTTTGGAGGCCTAGAAGACATCATGGATGACCTTACCTATCCCTCACATGCCAAACGACTTGCCTAGGAGAGGAAAAACATCACTTTTAGAGGCTTGACGTCACCTAGGGCTAGGGTTTGGTGTTGTTAGAGGTATTGCTCATTGACACATGGAACGTTTTGAAGGAAGTAGGCTTTGGACCATGAAGAAGAGTCTTGGATGAGTGACATGTGGCCTTTGGAGGCCTAGCCATGCATCCCCAACTCCAACGACTTGCTCCAAGGGTCAAAATGTCTCCCTAAAAGGGTGACGTCATCTTGTTTTAGGGTTTTTAATGTGCAAAAAGTGTAAATTAAATATTATTTTTTGTGTAAAGGTGTAAGATAAGGGTTGTTGACCCCTTATCTTATGTTTTACCCTAGTTAAGTGGACAAACTATGTTTTAAACATTTTGTATAAATAGAGATCATGTGAATCTCATTTGATAACATAGCTCTCCCATGTGGAGAAAGATACTTGGCTGAAATTTTCACCCTACTTGGGCAAATTCGTTCTCTCTCTCTCTCTCTATTGTGATATGGTTTATCTCGTCTTATGGAAGGAAGTGGTGCGCTACTCTTGGAGGCTCTTTCTCTTTGCTTTGGTGACGAAATTGCTTGGTAACTAGGGTTTTGTCTTGGCATTTCTTGGAATTGGTAAGGAAAATCTGCACTTTGTTAGGTTTCTTTCTTGTTCCATACTTGTTATTGACTAGATCCTTGGAGGAGTATAAGGATTTACAGCCTCCACCCTTTTTTATCATTATTGTTTGTTGAAAAGGCTTTTGCAAAGGTTGCTAGGAGGAGTAAAAGGGTTTACACCCTCCTACACTTTACCTTGTTAGGGTTGCTATCTCAAGAGAGTAAAAGGGATTACACCCCTTGAGGTTTAGTAGTCCTAACCTAATACAAGAAGACTCCACAACCCATTTGGCAAGGCACTAATCCTTTATTGCATTGGAGAAATAAAATACTCGCATTGAAATACGTGATTTTATGAGATATTGAATTTGTTCAAAGTGGAATCAATTCTTTGCCTTAATTGCTTGCTTGAGCCACTAGGGCATTTTGATTGGTCAAGGATTTCTTGCTAATGTTACAAACTTATGCTACAGCCATTAGGGCTGCAAACTCTTTTTTTCAAGCTTAATTTCTCTCTCTTTTACCGTTGGAAATAGTTGGAAAGTTGCTATTGTTAATCTGTTTGATGTTGGCTATTGTTGGGCAAATTTTTGGCTAATTCCTTGGGGTAAAAGTTGTTGCTGTAGCAAATCTTTGCTACATCCATTTGGCTGCTCTGAAAAATATCTGAAAACATCTTTTTTGCAGCCCTAATTCACCATCAAAGCTTGTGCTGAAGTATTGGTAATTAGTTTGCATGTTTAATGCTTCATTGCCCAATAAATACTTGATGCTTTTGATGGTTATTTCTGCAGTAAGTATTTGATTTCATTGCTGATATATATGTTTGTTTACTGCTGTAAATCAGGACAGCGAGCTTCACTTGCTTGTCCCGTTGATCTTAAGGCTTGTATCACTCTTATTCATCTTGTTTCGGGCAGGTCTAACACTTTGATGCAGGTACTCAAGTCTTTGACAACCTTTCTCCATTCACAAGACCCTTTTTCAAGCCCTCATTCTTCCTTCATCATTGACCTAAGGGGGTTCTCTTACGATTTTCTCACTTTCCATCTCAATCCCCCCAGGGTCACCCGGGATTCTCCCCTTGAGGTGATTCTTTTATCTCTGAAGTGACGGGAATACCTTCCTAAGGTGACAGTGGGTAGGTGTTCTCTTAGTTGTTGCCATTTGGTGGTTGGGTTGGGCTTTGCCCAACCTACAACTTGTGCGATAACATAACCTACCTTTGAATTGTTGACTGCATTTTACAACTCTTTGGTAATGAATATGATGCTCTATTTCATTTCGTGGTTGATGTTATCTATTACAGTTTGTTGATTACAAATGTTATATGTTGAAACTTGGAGGTTGATGTTATGGTTGATGATTGATCATTTGATGACAGTGTTATAACTTATAACTTATAACTGCTAGATGATGGATGTTATAGGTGTACTAAATGGTTGATGCTTTAAAGATCATCATTAGTCCGGTAGTTAAATTTATGTTTTCATGTTTTCTGCAGCTAATTCAGTATTGTTCTTGTTATTTTTGAATATATATGCATATTATATAAAAAATGCTCTTAAAAGATTTTGAAAATTACACTTCCCACTCCCCACTCCCAACAGCGTAGATTTTCTATTCTTAGGTCATGTTTATTTAGTTATGAAGTTAATCATCATGTGAAGATTAACATCTTAATCGCTTTGTATATCTCGATGCTTTAAATGGTTTAAAATGTTCAGGATCAATAGTATATAAAATATAGTGGGATGTGTGGGAGATTGGAACATTCAACTACATGGTGTTGGGGAGCTTGGTATATTAGGATTTCAATCATGATTAGGGTCACATTTGTGTATCCCAAAAAAATCAAGAAACTCATGAGTCACAGCCAGTAATTATATATTGCTGTTCTGTACTGCACAATTAAAATGGATATGATCAAGTGCTGTTCAATAAAAGTTCTTGTCTACTCCCTTTTATTTGTCGAGATCAAACTGAATCAGTGGAGTAAACTCAAGATAATGGAAGAAGGCTAGCATGAATTGAATAGTTTTGTTGATATCTCCACTAAGATTTCTGATATTAACATTCAAGGCCTTTTCTTGTATATCATCCTTTTTTTTGATGATGTATCCTTCATTTTTGTCTATTATGTATTTTGGGATGATAATAGAAACTTATTTACATTCATATATAAGCAAAACTACAAGCAGTGTTCATTATCCAGATTCTAACTCTTCAAATTTACATGATGGGCATTGAGGTTTAGAAATGCAAACATTTGCTCCTACCAAATGTTTATTTTGGGAACAGAAACTTAATTTTTTTTTTTTTTTTTTTTTTACTGAGGGAATTGTTAACTCGCGGTTCTCGTACTCGCGTGACACGGGGTCGATACCCGTCCGCTACCACTATAACCCCAGGTGTGCCACACAGCCCACAAGCATGGAACACAAGTAAATCGGGGTGAGAATCGAACTTGAGACCTCCTTTACATATTTCCTTCCATTTACACGGCACTTGCCAATCGGTCTACACCCCTGCGGGCTGGAACAGAAACTTAATTGAGACGATGGCATTTTTTCAATTTTATTAGTGTCAAACTTAAGGGAGTGCTTTATTATTCCTTATGAGGAAGTTTCTTTAATGAATTTGGTTTATATCTGTGCCTGTCATAGCATGGGTAGTGACATTTGTCTTCATATTCTGGAATATCTTTTTTCACCCTACAGTTCCATATTTTACTTGGATGGTTTGGTTTACAAAGAAATACTCTTTTTTAACCCATGCAGTATATTGCCTTGCAAACAGTACTCTAAACAATATATATATTTCAATCATGCAATGCTAGCTCTGCAGTAGTCAGTTTTAATCTCCTTTTGAATCTCCACTTTCAAATTCTTTGAAATACCTTCTATGACATTGCAGCATACTAACTATTTTACCTTGTGAAATAAATATAAGACTTCTTCTCAACAGCTATAAGGCAAATTCCAAATGTTGAAATATGACCAGGGAATGGGAATGGAAAGTCACAAAGTGTGGAAATTTCATGCACTCAGGCAATTAATGCAAAACTGAAATTTCACCCTCTTCCTAGAAGGTTTCCCAGATTTTAGCCCTAGAATTTTCAGCCTTTAGGACTGCTGTAAATTAGAGAACGAAACAACAGCGGAAAGATCACAATAATTCACTTCAAAGTTTCAAATGACCCCAAACTTCCTGGCAATGCAAGGAGAAAAGATATCAAACTAAGAGATAAGTTTCAGCCCCTTCTAGGGCAACTTATCAGCCAATAATCAGATCTGAAAATGCACTTTTATAGCTGTAATAACAGTGGTAAAATCAGCCCCTTATAGTGTTAGATGTCAAATCACTTAACAATTTGCCCTTTTACTTATGTCCATTCAGAAAGACATAAATGGCTGTAAATAGCAAAGCATAAAGAACATATATAGCTGAAATCAAATTCGAAAATGACACAAGATGTGGACGGCTGGAAACTTCATATATAAGCTCAAGATGAAGTACAAGTACATACCGTAGCTTTCTCTCAAAGCTAGTACAAAAACTCCAACTAGTAAAAACGCCCTAGCTAGGGTAAATCATCAAACCCTAGCTCACACAAGAAGATCCAAGTGCAATAATCTCTCCAACACAACCTCCAAGGTGAGATGTTCTCCTCTTCTCTTTTTCTTCACAAATCCACCCGAGGGTTTTGTCTCAAAACCCTAATTTCCAATCCCCAAGGCATAAACCTAACCCTAGAACTCCAAGATACTCCAAGAAACTCCAAGAGGACTAAGAAACCCTAGTGCCTCAAGAGAGAGAGAATACAAGTACAAGTGAAGACTTAAGAGAGAGAAAGAGATAGTGTGCACTCTCTTCTCTTAGTCACATCTCATCACAAGAGTGAATAGAAGTGAGTGAATGAATATGTTTGATCTCATCTCCAATGTCTCCTCCACAAGAGCAAACCCTAGTCACAAGAGATGTCCTCTTTCCCTTCCATAGCTTTTCGTAGGGTTTCCTCATGAACCTTGGCGAATCTCTCCAAGAAGACAAATACAAAGATAAAGATACAAAATGATGGTTGATGGAAAGAGTCTCTCCTTCCTTTATTTATACGAGAGGTAACGGAAGCCAACGATGTTATGTGGGCCTAAGCCCTTACAAGCAACCTACATGAACCCTTGTAGGCCACACAAGTGAGATTTCCACTCTAGAGTTCAAGTGTCATGCTCCAATGGCGATGTCGTGCACAATAATGTCTCCAAGGTGCTATAGCTACACAAGGAAAGTCCACACCACTCCATTTCAAGCCTCCACTAACTATATCTATCCTCCAAAGCAATGTACTCCACTAGGTCAGCTACCCCCTTTACAAGAACACTATTGAAACCGGAAGCAGGCTTGAGCCATCTCCAATACTTTGAACAGGAAACCAAGCTGCCACATGCCAACTAGGGGCTTGAAGCCATCCTCCATGATGCACAATGCTCCATATCCCTTGTAGGGCATTCTCTAAACAAGGGGATCCTCCATGAGGCCTCAATGAAGGGCATCCACCAAACTACTAAGAGATCTTCAATGCCCAAGGGAAGAACACTGAGTTTGCAATCAACTGAGGTCAAGGATCCAATGAGCAAGCTATTTCAATTGTGCATATCCATCAAGGACCATCTCTCATGCTACAATCCATCTTGGACCATCCAGGGGATGAACATACATCATGTACCCCAAATCTCATGAAGCACCCCCAAACATAGTGTAAATACTTTTGGAGTAACGCAAAAATCTAACATAAAGTGTGTAGGGAAAGAACTTTATCTTCTTTTAAACAATATTGGGCTTAAATTGATTAGTTCTGCACATAAACTTTAACAATTTTATATGGGATCATCACAAATGATATTGGCAGGGTGTCACAAGGACATGGTCCCACAAGAGCATGGTGTGTTAGAAAGGGTTGAGCAACGGCAAGTGTCAAGTTTTGAAACGAGATCACATGCTCGAATTTCAGGTAGAGTCCTTTTTAGAACATTGTAGAAAGTTGACAGTAAAATTTTTAATTCATGTTTTCATTAATCGAACAATACATTGCGTGCTATCAATTGTTTGATTTGAATCATGTGTAGCAGGAAAGTTAGCAATGGAAGGCATGACAAATGTTTCTATCAGTTCTGGGATATCAAGTGGGGATGAAGATAACCACGAGTTCATGCACAACACCAATGAAAGGGAGATTGAAAAAGTTCAAAAGGGAGACAATGAGGACTTAGAGGAGGGAGTAGAAGAAGAGCATGAATTGCAAACATTTAAGGTCCGTCGGATGGACATACAAGAAGATGCCTCTTTGACCCCACAGCATGATGGTAGCCACATGGAATTGAGATATAAGGATCATGTTCTGGATGATGCTGCCATGAGCAAATTGGGGCCTGAATCCAACAAAGGCAACATTCTTGATCATGATTATGGTCGAGAAAGTTATGAGATCCCACTCTCTGAAGTGCAAGGCAAATATCTTGTGTCATGTGGTTTACTTCCTATATTATTAAAATACCAAGACACCAATTTCTCTTTATTGTTGTTTTAGTACTCATTTATCCTTGCTCGACATCTTGGTGCAGGAAAAAAGAAGAAGGCGATTAGAAGAACAAGCCGAATTACATATCGTCATCTGGCAAGAAAATTGACAGTGGATTTTGATGAAAAAGGAAATCCAGCTGGCCCAAATGCTGGAGGGTTTAAGAGGTCAATTAATACTTATGTTTGCCATTTCATGCCAATCAATTTCAAACAGATTGGAGATGTTCCAGTTGAAGATTATAAAGCAGTATTGAATGTATTGACGGTAAGTATCTTTTCTTCCACTGGTTGGAGTATCCCATTAATTAAGTATACAGTCCACTTTGTTCACTCTGCTCTGCTCAGCACGGCATACATACTGGAAAGGGAGAGAAGGATTGGCTTCTCTATCTATATATGTATTTCCTTGCCTGCTTGATGGGAAAAAATGTATTATCATCATCTTACATCAGGGGTTAAACGGCAGAACATTTGAACTTGTGTAGGCAATAATAGAAATTACTTTCTATAGTGAGAGAAGGCACTATATATGATCATAGTTGCCACAATTTTGTTATAACATACACACATGATTCAACCCTTTATTTTGGGAGAAAAGTGCACTGCATTGATATTCAGTTTTTCCCTAAATCGCAGTGGTGAACTAAAGACTGTATTTGTTGCATGTTTCATGTGTAGGAGAGGTTTAATTTTGACCCTAACAAGAAATATACTAGGAAAAAAATTTCTTCATGCTACCGGCAACACAAATATAAGTTATTGTTACAAATTAAGAAAGATCTTGAGAGGGGTGTAGAACCTGAGAAACCTGCATATGTGAAGCAAGAAGATTGGGATGCATTTGTGGCAAAGACAAAAGATGAAGAGTTTGCGGTACGTTTACAAAGTCTCGAGTCTTGACGAATGTGAATATCATGCCCAATATTTTCTTTTTCAATATTTTTGGTCACAGGTCCCACTTGTAATTAATTTTTACTACACTGTATTTGTAACTTAACTCAAATTTCTTGGTGCTTTTCTCACTGAATCTTGTCACGTCACTCTCTCTGCAGAAAATTAGTAGCAAGAATAAAGCTAACAGGAGTCAGCAAAGTGGAGTTAATCGGACAGGAAGAGTAACTTGGTCTGGCCATAAAAGAAAATTGGTAAGTGCATATGCTTAATCATACATTGGAATTTGGAAGGGTACGAAGTTATGTGCTAGTCTCGATTTTAGAGGGTTTTGATTTGTAGTTCTTGTTTTGTTATGTAATACTGCTCATTTTCAGTTTTATTGTAGTTCTGGTTTTGTTGTGTAATACTGCCGGCTTTTGGTTTTGCATTGCAGAAAGAAGATTCAGGAAGAGAACAATTGGTGGAGGATACATGGACAAAAGTGCTCCCATTGAAGCAAGTCATAATATCTCCTACTTTCAATCAGAGTTAGGTAAATTTGTAAGAGAACAGTCCTTTAAATGCATTTCATGAAACAGGGATGCTGGAATTTGTGATAGGAACATAAGAAATAAGGGCTTATATTGCATGTTAGGAAATCTATCTTCATTCTGTTCACACACCTTCTAGCAACAAACTCTTTCAAACAGTGTATTGTTTTAAGCAATTAGGGCTTATAGTGCATGCTAGAAATCAATCTTCATTCTGTTCACATACCTTTTAGCAACTAATTCTTTCAAAGTGTATTGTTTTCAACCTTCTAGCAAGTATAGGTTTCTGTTTTATTAAATTATCATGAGAACTTCATGTTTAAATAAATAAAGCTTTTCTACTTGATTCATACAAAATATTCTTATGGAAGTTTGACAATTTGATCACCTATAAAATATTGACACTCTTGAAACAATCAGAAATCCCTTCATTTCACTATTTGCAAGAGACAGAAATACTGGTGCAACATTGTGGAAAGTGGCTCGCCCCTCGTGCACCTGCTCTTGAAGTGGGCTTCGGTTGGGAGTTGGTGCGAAGCAATGCTGGGAGCATGCTTCTAAAATTTTGTCCATTTTGGGGAGATTGCTTTGTACCCTAAAATAAATACTTTCTAGAGGTTTTGGAAATTCATTTAAATTAAAATTTTAAGTTAAATATAAGTTAACTTATGTAGATTTTTAATGACAAAAATCAGCGAACTGAAATTTCTGTCAAACACTTAGCAACCTAGAGATAACTGTCTTGCATGAACTTCATAAATGCCTCAAATCCACATTCAGAAATTACCATAAGCAGAAATACACATTGCTAAGCAAATATGCAGTGGAAATAAACACAATGGACAACAACCCATAAAACTCAGAAATTTAGGCAAATGCCAGGGAAAATCCCAATGTGGGGAAACCCAACGAGAGAGAGAGAGATATTATTATTCAGCTTTAGGAAAGTACAGTACAGCAACAAAATCACATTTCCGTGCCAAAGGGTGCCTCAAAAACTGTGCCCTCCTTCCTGCTGTACGGACTGTACGGATCCATACAGTACGGCCCAGCACAGAAAAATAGAACATCACTTACACAGAAAAAATGCCTTGGGATTTGTGCCCTCCTTTTTCTTGGGAAATGTGCCCTCCAGGATGCTCACTTTCCTCTCTCAAGCTTACTCAAAAAATCTTTCTCAATCACCTCCTCTCGTCTTCTCGATGTGTCTTGCACACTACCCAATGCATTCTTTTATAATTCTGAAAATGACATTTTCCCTCCAAAGTGTCTTTTCACCTTCCCCAACCCTAAATCCAAAGGCCAAGATTAGATCTTGCCTTTTTCAAGATCAAGGGTCATGATCCATTCCCTCCAAAATGAATCACTTAAAATCTTAAAGTGATTTCACTTTATTACATAAGTGCTTTATGAAATAAAGTCACTTTAAAATTAGAAGGTACACTTTATTAAAAAGTCACTTTCATAAAAGAACCACTTTACAACTTTATAAAAACCTATTACAAAGTCAAGTGACTGGTAGTGTAAATATAAGGTAACATCCGCATACAAGACAAAACATGCGGAGTACCTCCCGAGCTAAAACGCTAACAACTTATAAGGTAAAATTTAAGTTATAAGATAACTACTAACTATGAACATCAGCCTAAATTATTAACATTAAAAGTTAAATGTGGAACCCCCATTTCAAGATGTTTGGTAATGGACTCAGACCCATAGGGCTTCACACAAAGAAAGTAGAAATTGAGGTGTTTTCCAATTTTCAGGAGACTTTAATAGTTTTTTAGCAGTTCAACATTTCGTGAGAAATAGGACAATGTGAACCTTTATCTCCTGCAACCTTGAGTAGGGCAAGGTAGGATTATGAGATATAATCTTAAGATTTGAAATCTATCAACCATCACCTTCCTTAATCCACCACAGTCTAGAGTAGACCTTGGCACCTCGAGCTATGTTTTAGTTAATAACTCAATTGTCTCCTTGGATTTTGCTGCATCGATCTATTTGACAGGTGTGCCCCTTAGCCCCTTGCATGTTTTGATTATGGATGCCTTGGGGTATTTGTTGGATGTTGCTTGTATTTAGGGACAAGTGCATGACACCTTGCTTCATGATTGGTCAAAGATGGTCAACAACCACTTTGCGGATGATTCTCTTCTCTCTGTGGTTGAGCAGAGCTTCATTGATGGTTCCTGTGATCATTTGGATGTTTTCTACTCAATGTCGGGCCTTGTGGTCATTGAGCATTGGACAGGTTTTTGGTTGGTGGGGTTGGACTCCTTGCTGGACTAGATTCATGTTATTTGGGCTTATATTAGGCCGAGGATGTAACGAACCTCCCGTTTCGTCACGACATCAAGCCTCACATAACAAGTGCAATTTTTTTTTTTTTTTTTGTGTGTGTGTGTGTGTAGGAAGGTAAACATGACATTATACTCAACGACGCAACCCGACGACGAACAACACGCAAGCAACTCACGCAACAACCACATGACAACCTAACAAGAATAAGAATAACTACCCGCCCGTCCTTACCTGCAATGGTTAGGACCTCCAGGACACATAAGCAACGCTCAAGCCCAGGTTCCCATCGATTTTGACCATTTAAAGTCTCAGGGCTGGCGACTGTTCTGAGGAACCAGGAGGTGTCTACACTTCCCCGACACAAGCAGACCAAGCCTACTAAGCTGAGGCAATCATCGTAACAATCCCACGCACCCCAACAATTACACCAGTAACTAGAATCTCTTACAGTTGTCAACCAAGCACATTAAAAGTTTACTAACCAAGTACAAACATTAATTAAACGAACATCAACACCCTCAACGAGAAGCGCAAGCTAAAAATGACTTCGCCAAAACCCCGATCAATCGTCGAGTCAAGCTAGTCAATAGTTACTGTTTTTTAATCATCTATTACGAGCCCAACTTAGTATGTCGAAAATGCAGAATATCATTAAGGTACAATCCATATTAGCCTTAAAACAAATTCATTTGCATAGTTCTAAGTTACAATTGACAACAGAGTACCATCTAAATCAACATTCAAAGAACATTACTAAGCAAGTCTAGACATTCGACTGGACTAATAATTAAAAATATAATTAATCATGAATTGAAATCTAACTAGTCTGTCAATTATAAACTAGCCATTCATTATAAACTTGCAATATTTTTAATTAGAAATGAGTGAAGCATGTACCCAACACCACATAAAGATGACAAGGTAGGTTAGAAAAATTAAGAAATTGTACTTAGCTTAAAAGACATTACAATTTATTTAGTATCCAATAACATTAAAAATCCCTCTTTTCCTTTTACTCCACCTATATTAATTTAGCTATGAAAATTTATATCATTAAAAGATAAAAGTAGTGTTGCTTGAACCAATCTATTCATAACAAGAAATGCTTCCTTCTTTTTCTTCGACATATGTTTCCATCCAAATCCCTACTTCATGAATGTACCTTTGACAAAACTATACTTATTGTAACATGTTCAATTTGTTGTAGCATATTTCAAATCAAATAAAGATATACGGGCATCCAAGTCCCTACTTCATGAATGTACCTTCGACAAACATATGCTTACTGTAATATGTTTCAATTTGTTGTAACATATTTCAATATAACGAATTTCAAATCAAATAAATGAAATAAAGATATACGGTCATTTTACTTTGACAAAAAAAAGGTTTTGATTTTTTTTTTCTTTAATTTTTTTTCTTATATCATAAAATTATATTTTTAATAATAAATTAGAACAATTTTTACTTCTCATCATATCAACCTTTTCCCTTCATTTCCTAAATCATAAAATATTTTTAAACAATATATTAGGAACATTTTTACTTTTGGTAAATTCAACCTTATCTTTAACCAAGCGTCCAACTGCCATTAAAATAAGGAAAACAAAACACAGCCAATAACTCTATAAAAATAAAGAAGAAAAGAAAAGAAGAAAAAAAACAAACGCTACCAATCAACCGAAGCATGAAACAACTCGCAGAGGTAAAATTAATGCCGCCCATACATAGACACGATTCTGCAGAGGAAATGACTCTACAGCCGTTTCATAATATTTACACAGTTAAATTTGCCAGTTAAGTGATGAAGACGAAAGTAAAAAGAAAACGCTCAATAAGAATTCGCCCAGGGTAAATTCGCCCCAAGACTTAGCACAAGTATAAAGTCGCCCCAAATTTCGCCCAGAAAAGTCAAAGAAATTCGCAGGCATAACTCCCAGTAATAAAATGTTTTCATTAAAAATCGCATACATCAGGCTCGCTGTAAGATCATGCTAAAACACAGTGAAGGGATTAACATTAATACGGAGTTATCACGCCAAGGGATCATTGCCGAGATGAAACGGTCACGGCTCATAGTCATACGAGTATCTCTATTGTAAATTCATAATTAAAATAAAAGAAAACGCCGCCTTAACTGCTGTACTGAATTCTTCTCAAATCAATGACATACATAACGCTGCCGGGAGAAGTGATAAGGAATCTCACAGTCAAAATTTAAGGCGTCGTCTGAAGGAAATTGCTGCCGAACCATCACTGTTAGATCGCGGCCATGGACAATACGAATTCACAGTTATATATTGAAAACATTTCCCTGCATGCAATAATTAGAAACTCGCTATTTATTAAAGGCTATCTCTCTCCTTTTTTTTTTTCTTCCAAAGGTTATGATATCGCTGCTATGGTGAAAGAGATGGCGTTGGTAGTTCTATTAGCTTCACAGTATTAATCTAATAAATTCGTAGTAGAAACCTGTTGAGTTGCGGTAAATCTAGCTGGTTACAGTCTATTAAATGTACACACAATTGTCTTGACAAGTATCATAACGCTGTCCCAAATATTACTGTCACACGTTAAAACTGTACAACGCAGTCAACAGAAAAAGGGGTAATCGCACAAGTGAAAATAAAAATTAAAACGTAGAGTACATCATTGATAGAGATGGCATAATAAGCATGAAATCACAGAGGGACTAGGGGTCAAGCTATCAGGTAAATGCAGGAATTGCAGAGCCCAATTGGACCTTCGCGGAGTTTTCAAAGGTACTGCTGAGCTAACTAATGGAATCGCTGAGTTAAAAGATAAGGACAAAGCTGAGCAAGGAACTGGAATTCGCTAAATTAAAAGCATTCAGGGAGGGGTAGCAAAGACCTCGCAGTCTGGGATTGATATGACATCCGGTTACATAATAACAATCTCCATCCAAATTGTTGTCTACTGAGTATAAACAATTCGCTACCACTGAAATCGCAGGATGAAACCTCTCACTCACATTAGCTATAAATTACAGTAAATAAAGTCACATTCGATGCATAAACGCAGGGCTATAATTATCCATCAAGCATAAAACAAACGCAGAGCGAGATAATGACGAGGTAAAAACAGGTTGCGGCTGAAGAAAAACTTTGCCAACAGTCAAACTGTAGAGTTAAATAATCTCTCCAAGGCACAAGGCGAACCCTCAGCCAAGGGCAACAATAGAGGTAGATGACTGATCGGTTCGTCCTTCGCTTCATCATCCTCGCACAGAAAAGCAGGGCTTTGAGATCCATAGGTCTTTTAATGCTAAGGCGACAACCATAGATCAGGCTCCTGGTCGACTGCTCAGGCGAGGACTGGTGAGCTAGGGATGAAGGCTAAACACCACGAAGGTCACAAACAACATAGCAAGGTGGTCACGGCATGTGGGAAAACAAAGGTCATGGGAAATCAATCAACCAATCAGTCAGCTAGGCTATAAAAATTTCAGTCAAGAAACTAAACAACCAGTTTACCTACCCGGTGAACATGCAGACCCAAATCATGATCCTACAACAATCTACCAATCAAACGAAGAAAGCGTACCGTTGCCTGTTTGCCCGCTCCGAGTGTCGTTCGCGCGCTCCGAGTGTCGTTCGTGCGCTCCGTGCATTCCTGCTTGCCGACCGTCGAGACGTCACTGGTACCTCCCAACCAACGCTAGGGGTACTCTTCTTCCCCCTTAGCCCCCCGAGCCGCAAAGGGGCCACACACACTATCCAGAGGTTTCGTCTAGCTCCCAGCTCGCCTTGCAAGGCCGAGCTACAACTCCTCTCCGAGCTGGGTATCCCAACTCCCACAAGTAAATCAGTCGAGTCGATATTTTTGCAGCGTAACGTTATGCAAACAGAAGATGATCCTCCTCCTTCCCTCCCTTTCTTTTATAGAGTTTCGAACTTCCTTTCTTTTCTAAAATCTCATTTAATTAAAGTTTTTAAAAATAAATTACTAAAAATTCCTCTCCGTACAAGTGTCCCTCATCCCCTATAATCCTCCATGAATTAATTTCTTTAATTAAGTAATTATCTTTATTTCCCTCACCCACCTAGAGTTACTCCTAGAATCACTCCTAGGTGTCCCCAAATTCTCTTACAGGTTTTAATAGCTTTCCCTTTTATTAAATGGCTAATTCAGTTTAAAATTAGAAGCTCTTAAATGGTAGATTCTTTACTAAGTTGACTTTCCGCTTTTTCCCTTAAGTTCCCCTTTTTCCCTTTTTATGTTACCTCTTTTCCCTAGTTTCCTTTTTTATTTTTTATTTTCCCTCTTTCCCCTTTTACTTAGAACTAAAAAAGGCAGGTGTGAAAATTAACCCTTTTCTCCTTTTCTTATTTAATTAGTATACTTTAATTTATTAAGGTAATAAAACAATTAATTCCCTTTTTAAATTTTGATCCAACATAATTTTACCCTTTTTTTTTGAATAAATTAAATTTCTTACTCCCTTCATGTTACAAGATTTAACGAAGATCTTAATTATTATTTAAGTTGTTTTCATTTTTATTATTTTTTTACTACCTTTTTTTTATAGAAGACAAAATTTTACCACTAGCGTAATTTAGACTTTTAGGCCTTAAATTTTGTACTCGGCGACATTTAATTAGGGAAATTGTTTTTAAAAATTACTTAACATGTTATTTATCTTAGGGCCATCTAGGTTCATCCCTCTATCATCAATAACGCGACGTGCCCTTCAAGATGCACTAGCTGCTCCAAGGGTGCCACTCGCCTCATCTGTTCCTTTGCGCGACGTGCCCTTCAGGACGCACTACGTGCTCCAAGGGTGCCACTCGCCTCTCGACTAATTTGGTAGACATCAATAACCCCTGGAGTCAACACTCCGCCAGGTGAACTTGTGGGAGACTAAGGGCTTCTAAGGAATAAGGTCCCCGCCTTATTGTGCACCCCTTAGAATCATCGTGAGCGACTGTCGCAGTCTGCCCTCACAACATCGTGGGTCCTCTCAAACTAGGTAATCGTTCACCTATAGTTCGAGCCACGGCGGGAGTGCTAGTAAGGTTGTGGCAGGGCTGCTGTCCACACCTCTCCCTCAACCTCTCTGGTAGTCGTGTGTGACCCCTTTACTCCATATGTGAGTCTGGTCGGCAAGCTATCGTCAGCCTGCATCATCAACAAATCATGTCAGAACATATCTATATCATATCATCCAGTCAGATGCACTAATATCACAGTAAAACAATCAAACCCCAATGGCACACTCCCTGACTCGATCCGGAGTCCAAGGGGTTCCATCGATGCCTCTGCATCCTCAAGGTCCAAAACCCTGCACACTCAGTAAAACCGAGTCAATAGCACCTGTCTATGTGAAGGTAGTAAAACAACATGTCATCAACCCATAACGCATCATAATCAAAATCAAAAGTTTTAATAGCATAAAAATCCAGATCACTTGCAAGCAAGTGTCCTCAAAGAATAAGTTTGCTCAGTGCGCTAGAGCGGGATGTTACAGAGGATGATTGTTAGATATTTGGGCATACCTTTTGGAGTGGGGCTCCTGCCAGTGACTATGTGGGATTGGTGTCTTTAGAGGTTTTAGAGTAAGCTTCATGCTTGACATTATAAGGACCTCCCATTTGTTGGGAAGTTGATATCGGTTGGTCAAATCCTCCAGGCCTTGCATATTTATTATGCATCATGTTAGTTGTTGAGTAGGGCTCAATTTTGGCATCTTGGGCACTTTTTGAGGAGATACTTGTGGTTGAAGTTTGGTGGGGAGAGGGGTATCCCTTTGTGCAACACACCCAACCCCCTAACCCTTACTTAGGTTGGTGGGGCGTCTAAATTTCCTCTTCCTCAACTCAGTTCTTTTCTGTCTCTAAATCCCATAGATGGGTTCTGCTCATTGAGAGCTTTCCATTGATTGTAACTATGCTCAAAACTGAGGTCTAAATTAAAAGTTATAGTCTCCCAAAGTTTTCAGGTTTTCGGTGGGAAATATCCACATCATCACCATGTGGCTCCCTGACCCTCGTGCCATCCGATGTGGCATTGGCTTAAAATTTGGCATGGCACTTGCCATCTGGCCCATCGGGCTCTCCAGGTTAACGATTCCGACCACTTAGGTCTATATTCGTCGTTGTTATGGTTCTCCTCCTTTGGAGTAGTGAGTCACCCCAACCATCAATTTTCGACGACGAACGTTCTAACAAGTCTATACCCAGATCCAATGACTCTCGGATCTCGACGTCCAATGACTTCGATCGCGTCGATGCCTCTAACTTGCGTGGTGATTAACGCCCGCCCATCAATCTTTTCTAGGATGATCCAGTGGGACCTACAACAAATCCACGGCTGAGATTTCATCTTGCCTACTCGCCGATCAACAACTGTCGCTTAACCCTGGGACCCTCTTCGTCGTTGGTTCATCCTTCAGTCCTCACTTCAGACCTCTGTTTGTCATCTTCCGACGAACGATCAGATCTATCGGCCTACAGATCTGACAACCATGGTTCAAGTGGAGACTTAAGAGCCTCTATGTCCAATGGGGCCATTCTCATCCCGTCGGCCAATCAAATGTCGACACACGTCACCCCTCACGATACAATAGTTTCCAAGTTGCAAACCTTGTTAGCATGATGTCACTCTCCCTTTTTGCCTCACTTAAGCGGGACCCATGACAATCTACGACTGAGATTTAATTTCGCCCTTGTGCTGATTGACGGTTCTCGTTTTTTCTCAAGCCTTCATTGTCGTCGACACTCTCGTCGTCATTGGAGCTTCTTGCTCCAACTCCTGGTCACCTTGATGACTCAGTTTTCTTGACGAACGGTGCGATCTTCCCATCACACCAATCAACGACTATCGACGACTCTAGGTCTTCTTCATCATTGGACCCTCTCTCTCTACTTCACCGCTCTATACTTTCGATGACCTTGCCCTTCGACATATGGCTAAGATCCATTCACCATACCAAATTGACGGCTGAGATTTTCCCTGTCTTAAACATAGGGTTTTCTACTGGGTAACGGTCCGAAATTGGGACTTAGTCCATTTCAGGGGCTCTTCGAGGATCCTACCAGATCTTCCTGAGTTTTGGAACTACTCTAAGATTGACTAAGGCTCTTTGTCTTTATCAAGGGAAGTTCTTGCATATCTTGCAAGCTTTCCACTTAAGTAAATGAGGTTCCCTCGGGCTCGAGGCCCTTTTCACCCATACAAGGTGTTGAAATAATGTAACTGCGAAGAGTATTCTTATTCTTATTGTTATTTTATTCATTAGATTAATCTCCATTGTGGATTAATCATGCCGGCAATTGTATTAGGACCAAATCCCCTTTTGCAGATTGGTCATCGGACAATTGTAATAGGCAGAATAAGAAGTTGGCCCCAGCAATTATTATTGAGACCTAGAATTAATTTAAAGGTGGGTTTACCCACCCAGAGTGAGAGGTCGGCCCTGCCAGTGAAACCCTTTCACACGTGCCAGTTTTGTATATATAGGAGGCTAGCGCCTCACTTTATCACACAACTCACTTGCTCATTCTCTTATGAGGCAAGCTGCAATTACCAGTTGGAGAGAGGAGAAGAAGAGTGGCACGTCTCTTGGAGAGGACTATCTGTATTGGTTTGAGTTATCTCTTGAACATTGTATTAGCAATTTATGATAAGGAAGTTTTTGCTGGGTTTTCTTCCCCTAGAGGGTTTCCCAGGATAAATGCTGTGTCTCTTGTGAATGTGTATTTCTCAGTGATCTTGTTCTTATGATGCTCTTATCTATTGAAATGCAAAGAACTATAATAATGGCATAAACATTAACACAAGGACCTTCCAGCTACCGAGGCATTCCATCCTTCCCTAGATGAATGTTTTGTCCATATCTTGCAAACTTTCCTGTCAAAGCTGCAAGATCCTCTGAGATGTAGACTACCCCTACTTGGCTTATTTCATGAATTAACAGATTAATCAGTAAAACATGAACATGTAGTTTCCATTTTACTCCGAAATTTAATTTATTATTTACATGCATTCAAATTTCCCTTTAAATCATAAAACCACATATCTACTTCATCCACACACATTAAATAGATCAAATAAACACTTTTTTGTTTAGGGAAATTTCAACAGCCAATCGACTGAGAGAGGATGCCTTTCCTCCCAACCTTAGGCTATGCTACAAAGTGCCTTCCTACAACATGCCACCCTCGTGCTAAGCCATGATATCACAAGGGGAATGATTCAACTGGTTCTCAAGCTTAGAATGATCCAGTAAGGTTATTCTCTTTCCTCCACTGACAACAATAAAAGTTACCCCCTTCCCACTGAGCTTAGGGCTTCCACAGGTTTATCATATACCTTCCCAACTGGATTTCCTCTGCACAAGGGAGCCCCTTCTCAGCTATACAGTCCATCGACAACCTCCCCTTACCAGTGCCAGTTTCTATCCAGTAAGTACCAAGTTGCAACCCTCTCTATTGCTCCATTCTGGATCCGGGTTTTCTTTGTTTCACGATGATCATCAATATTTTGGAAGAGCCTCTTATTTTCTTCAAGGAAAGCTCTCCAACTTCTTCTCTTCTTCGATCTGCGCCAATGAACACCTCTGTTCACTGCGCCATCAACTTGCGAGTCTACTGCTAACTTTCTCTTCTCCCGATTCTTCTCCTCTCTACAGTGCGTGCTCTATTTCCTGCACATATCCGCGTCTATCGGTCTCTCCCTGATACCAGTCTTGGTGACCAATCATTCCGTCTCTCATCTCTGCTTCCTCTTCTTTGTCTCTTCATGATTTTCCACCTTTTGCCTCTTTCTCCTCCAATCCCTTGGGATTCCCGTGACTTCTTCCAGACACAACCTGTTGTTTGGGGTTCGAATTCCTGAAGGGGAAAATCCATGGGTGTCCTGTTGTCAGGTTATTTAGTTGACCTTTCTTCTCCCCCAAAGATTAGGACTACCAACAATATTCACTGCCTCAACCAACAATTTGTTCCTTCTTAACAGTTCACGTGGTTCCATGCAGGTTTAAGTACGTGGGTAGATGGTGTATTCAATTTGCAGGTGCAGGCTGAAGTATTGAGCAAGCTTCCTGTTTTCCTCGTTAAAGCTTCTCCATTCCACCTCATCCACCCCACTTCATCAATTCTCACTTGTGACATCATGGCCAATACTTTCAAGGCTTTTCCCTCTCAGTTAGTCTTCATCAATTCTCACTTGTGACATCATGGCCAATACTTTCAAGGCTTTTCCCTCTCAGTTAGTTGTCTGGTATTTTTCATTAATCACAACACAATTACAAGCTTCATAATCACATTATATGAAGTCTTAGCATAATTACAATTGTGGGGGAAAACAAGGTGTTACACTTTGGTTCCTTGGGACATGTGCATCATGCCCAAGGATGAGGGGGGGCTTGGGTTGATTGATGTTGCCACTTAGGGCAGTCTTCTCATGGCCAAGTAGGTGGTGAGATATCTAAAGGGGTTTGTTCATTGGCAAGTTCTATTAGGACATCGATTGATGACTTTGTAGCGTGTTGGCAAGATCTGGGGGGCTTTTGACTCGTGTGATATTATTTCTTTCCCATCCCTATTTCAGGGCTCTGGCTTGATTTTTTTTAGTACCTGGACAACGTGCAAGTTAGTTGCAGGCTTGGTTAGGTGGAATTTAGAGGATAGTAGGGTATGTTGGGATTTGGTGAGATGCCCCATTTGGAGTTGGAAGTCTAAGGGTACTTCCATTGTAGAGTTGTCGTTCTTTCAAGCTTGCCGTTTGAGCAAGAAGGGCATCTTCTTCTAGGCATATTTGTGGGATACAACAATGCTCTCTTGGAAAGATTAGCGTACCTTGGCACATGAGTGTGGTCTACTTCAATTGGCTCAACCCTCGATTTTGGAGGTGGTTGGGCTCATCCTCTAGGAGGTTGTGTTCAAAATGAACATTATGATGCAGTGACCATATTGTAGGGATTTGGGCTGGAGATTTGGTTGTTCTTTGCAGTAGTATGATTCATGACAAATGTATTCTTTGTTGTATCAACGACATCCGTTAGCCCTTATTCTTACTGTGAGATAGGTTTCAGTTGATCTAGAAGATGTGGGTGCGTATATTATGTTGCCGCCTTTATACACACCTGGGTGACGTGGAAGAAATCTTCAATCCACTTGGTGTGTCCTTGTGGGCAAGTCTCGAGTCAAGGTGCTATCACCTGATCCTCGACTCCTTCGTCTAGGCCAACTCCTAGCGAAGCCAAGGGGGGTAGTCCCTAAAAAAATATACCAAGGCTTGAACTAATCTAAGTACAAGAAATAAATCTAGGAGTTTATTGCAATAAAGACAACTATGCCAAAAGTAACTCTATACTAGCAACATATATCATTCATTCACAAATTAAAATCTTAAGGAGAAAGATATTCAATTAAGGAAATACTGGCATAAAATATATTCAAAGGATATAGGTGCTTGCAAGTAAATTAACCATAAACAAAATAGTTATTTCAATATAAAAGTAATGATTTGCAAAAGTGAATACTTGAAGCAAATGGCTTCTTAAAATATAGAAAATTAGACCATTGCCAATAATGAGATCATGTGTTATGCTGCTGAAAATGTAGAGTACCCTGTGGAGATTGCTTTTAGAGTTTGATTAATTTTCAAATATGATTTTATTGCATGGGAATAAAACTAATCTAAATGTGTCGTCTAAGAGGATATTCTTTAGAGTGGAGGTTGAGCTTGCTGAATATCCAAAAGGGAGAGTATCCCTTTGATTTTGCACACAAGCTCAAGAGAATGTGGGAGATCTAATAGGGAGAACCTAGATCTCAAAGTTCCCACCAGATTTCTTACACAAACTCTCTTACGTTTCCACACCATGAATAATTTTTAAAGATTGTCCTAGTTAATCTACTCCACACCGACCAACCCGATTCTGTGTGGAACTTACTTCCAAAGGTTCGAGGCTAAGCTCGCAATTGGAAGGGCCAGGAACATCCACCGAGAGCCGAGGGGAAATGTTTATTTTAAAAGAAAAGTAAAAGACTGAAAATAAATTGCAGAAATGTAAATGTTTTCTAATTAAACTACTATCCACATTGTTCAACCTCTTTGCAAAGGAGCTGAGGGGACGGGTTTATTTGCTCCAAATTGAAATGATAGAAAATAAAGGTTTTCTAATTACCAATGTCCTCATTGACCAGCCTCTTTGCAGAGAAGCTAAGGGGACTGGTTTATTTGCCCCAAAAAAGGAAAAAATTGCAGAAAGGGAAATCTAATCTAGAAATTAGGGATTACTTTCCGAAAATGAAATATAATCTGCTTGATAGTCATTTTAAACATATAAAGCAACAACAACATCAGATAAACACATTGGCACATAAATATGGAGAAATCACTGATATATATGTAGTCACTAATGGATGCCAAATAAAAAGTTATACATAAATGTAGATATTGAATGATGAAGGGCCTCTCCAATACAAAATGACATCACATATATAATTATAAAATGTATCTCATGATTCATCATCATGATGGAGTCTGTAGATGTCTGATATATAATGA
>JZKD02S1673258.1:1024308-1038667 GCA_000966675.3 Picea glauca
GGACGCTCCTAGCCTGATCAATCACCTCCTTGATGAAGGAGGTTTTCCCCATATCCTCGAGCATCAAATCAATACAATGTGCAACACATGGAGTCCAAAACAATGAACAGTTCCTTTCCATAAGAAACCTACCATCAACCACATAATTAGCTGCATTATCTGTTATGATTTGCACCACATTATGCACCCCGATCTCCTGGATGAACGCATCCATCAACTCACACAACAATGCTGCATCTTTCACATGTGCCAATGCATCTATTGATTTGATAAACATGGTACCTCTAGGACAATGTACCAAGAAATTGAGAAGGGACCTACTCTTCCTATCTGTCCAGCCATCAGACATCACTGTGCATCCAGAGATCTCCCATGACTTCTTGAACTCTGCCAATCTAGAGTTGATGTCCGCCTTTTCTTCTTGAAGAATTGGCCCCCGCAACTCCTCAAAGGTAGGGATTTTATACCCTGGGCCAACAACAACAATGGCATCACACATTGGTTGCCAAAATGGATTATTCTTGGTGATGCTAAGAGGTATGTCACTCCAGAAAAGACACCTCCCCACAACCCTGTCTGCTTCTTTCTTCTCCTTTTTCTTGAACATTGACTTGATGGAAGGATGTGCTCCAGGGGTGGTTCGTTCTGGAAAATAAGATGAAGGCCTTCGGCTCCCGATACCTGAATCTGTGGAGCCCCTCCCACTACCCTGTCCCTCTGCGACAGATGTCCTTGAACTTCTTAATGAAATTTCGGTCTTCCTTGCTGCTTTTTCATCTTTATTTTTATCCTTTGCTTCAAGTGCATCAAACGCAATTCTCATAATCTCCGGGGTTGATTTAACACAAACACCAAGATCATGCCCGGGGATTTTAGCCAAATGGTATTTCAACCTGCAAATCCCTCCTGACATGTTCACCCCACAAAGTTTGCAATTCAATTTTTGTTGGTTTGTCCCATCTTTAGGGATCCCGTACACCCAAAATGGATCCAAAGGCTTCGACATATTTTTTGATGAAATTGACAGCTTCAAAATTCAACCCTAAGGCAAAAAAAAACAAAAAAAACGATATTAAACCCCACTAGAAAAAAATAACAGCCCATTGGTAAAAAAAATCAGACCTCTAGATTAGATTATTAGCAATGAAAAATGACAATAAGAGGCTGGAGAAAAAATTAACAGCAAGGCTCAAGCTTTCTGTCCCATAAAAAAAGAAAACATTACATTGTTTTATGGGCATGAAAATCATGGCAAAATGACCAAAAAAACAAAAACAAAATGTAGGCAAGCAAAGAGGCAAGCAAACTTGCAAAAATCTATGGAAAATAAACATTAACATTGAGGGATTTAGATACATACCTATGAATGGAAGATTCAACACCGATTGGCAAATGAAATTGAACCCTTGCTCCACTTAGAAATCCTTGATGGTGATGATGATGGTTGTTAAGTTGCCTCCACAGTGATTGAGGAAGACCACAAACTCTTCTCCTTCCTTCTCCACAAGCAAAAAAATAGAAATGACAAAAAAGAACCCTAAATTCGCCCTTATGCCCCACGGGTCCCTGCGTCCGACGACTTTTAGGGTCGAACCATGACTTTTGGGGAAAAAGTCGCCAACTTTTAGTAAAGTCGCGACTTTTTCAAAATCATAAAAATCACGACTTTTAAGGGAGTAAAAATCGGCCAGGGGTAAAAGTCGCGAAAAATCGCCGACTTAATCAACACTGATTAAGACAAGTTCTCTATCAGACATGATTTCTCCAATTGTCTCTAGTTGTTCTTTAACCTTTGATAACTTCATGAAGAAAAGTGCAACTGTGTCATCTTTTGTCATCTTAGTACTTTGGAGTTGACTTGTTAAGGAGAGCTTTGAGAGTGTTGTCACTTTCAAACATTTTTTTCAATGTTTTATACATATCATAGGCAGTCTTCAGATTGGCAATCCGGGGCAAGAGGTGGTCTCTTACTGAGTAGATGATTATTTTCCTTGCTCTGACGCCATCTTCTTTTCTTACTTTCTTTTCTAAATCAATCGCTGTTTCTGGTAGAGTTTTAGTGGTTGCATCCAAGAGATCTTCTTCTTCAAGAGTGACTAGAAGCTTTGATTTCCAAGGGCTGAAGTTGCTTGCTCCATCAAGCCTATCTTCCATTGGAGTTCTGTTCTTCATCTTTTCTTGAATCCTTGTAGACTGGATTATGTTTGGACTTATGACTGCCGACAATCAATTTGATAGTATCACAAAGATGCTTGCTGATTCAGAACAATGCTTCTTCAGAAAACCATAAATATTTTGCAGGAAATTTCTGCACCCTAGAAACCTTAGGGCCAAAAATCAAAATTTCTCGGAATTTGGTTCTGAGACCTTTTGGTGATGCGTTGGAAGAGGCCGTACTCTTTTGTGCTGAAATTAGCCTCAACGTCCAATTTTTCAGGGGTTGAAACACTTAAAGGTGAGGGTCGTACAGATTTTTCTGGAACCCTAGGAGGGCCGTACGGTTTTGCAGAAGTGGAGGGATTGTTGGTAAGGGATGAGACTTGGTGGATGCTTGTGCAATGGGTTCTTTCAAGACCTATGCTCTGATTCCATGTTGATTTTTCATAGCATTAGGTTAAGCATGAAATTCATTTCATTTTAACAATTAACCATTAATGCTGCAACAACCAAGATCACATGAAGAAGCACCATGCACAAGAACACAAAATGTATCCTGGGAAACCCTTCTCAATAAGGGAGAAAAACCCAGCCAAATCCTTTGCTATACTTTTCAAGAGAAAGACCTTTCTCCACCAAGAATATCCAACACAAGAGGGTGCACAAAACCCTAGAACTCTAGTGCCCAAGAGAGGTGCGCAACTTTGACCAAGAAGTGTACTTGCTGAAATTTCCAAAACTCACAAGTGTGTGTGTGTGTACAATGAAAGATTTCCTTTTACTTATATTAGACTTGTCCTATCAACTGAAGTGTCCATTGGCACAATAGGGCCGATCTCACTTAGATATATTATTTATTTATTATTATAATAATTAATATTAATATTACTATTACTATTACTATTAATATTAATTATCTTTTACATTTTATCTTTAGACACAATAAGGTAGGGCCGACCTATACCCTTTACATAATAACTAGGGTTACAGGTAGGTTTGACTCTTGAACAATATATAGCAAAGGATCTGATACACCCACTAGTGCTCATCCACTAGGAGCACATCCATAGAGATGCCATGGACTTGATTCACTGCATTACACAGATGAACCGGGTCTTCTCACGTTCACCTGTGCTCGTCGATAGGCCCGTCTACTCTACAGATCTGCTTTCCCACTGCCACCAATAGGAGGATCATCTGGAGTCTTCTCGTCAACTCTGCTGCTCAGAGGAGGCCATCACATCATCTTCATTTATGTTCACATGATGATGTGCCCAACACTTTTGGGATTTCCCATGTTCACCTTGTGCTCAGCCATAGGCACGTCCTAACTCAACAGATCGCTTTTACATTGGATAATCATCTGGAGTTCTTCTCACTCACGTCACGGAGTAGGCCATTTCTACGTTCCTGACTCTGTCCCAGGCAGGAACCACAAACCCTTCATAGGGGCTTTCTCTCAGGTTTGTAAGCTGAGAGAAAGACTTCACATAGCTGCTATGTTCCGCATCTCACATGTTTGTAAGCTGGAGGATGTCTCCCATAGCTGCATTCATCAACAAGAGGGACTATGTCTTTCTTTAAATCTTGAAGGAAAAGGCAAGTGCAACCAAAGCCCAACCTCCTCTTCAAGTGTGAGAACTTGCAATACTTAGAGACTTCTTGCCAACAAAATATTAGTAGAATGGTGCTACCTACATAAAATGCTTCACAAAAACATAAAAATTAACCGAAATGTATATGTCTTATAAAACATTCAAATGCAAATAAACAATAAGATTATTAAGCAACCTAACTCTTCTAATCTTATCCTACTTGGAGACAGCTCCACTTGAAGGCCGCTAACTAACAATTGAAACAAGAGCACAAAAGCAAAATTTACCTCACAATTAAGCACTTGACATAGATATTCCACACATGAAATTTGACACACCAATGTAGCCTCCAAAGCCTTTTATTCTAATTCAATGAGATGGTACAATAACAATGATACAACAAGCAATTCTTCCCAAGCTCCAACTAACTCTAGCAAATGGGAGAGTGCTTTATTATATAGAGAGGGGGGCGCACTTCCCATGGAGGGAGGGCGCACCACTTGGTTGCATAACCCATGACAAGTTTGGAGAGTGGGGCTGCCACCTCTCACACCAACACTCAAAATGCCAAGTGTGATCTAAAGGAGAGAGGGGAAGGTGCCACCTCTCAAGAGGTAGGCACACTTCCTCTTGAGGGCACCACCTACCGAAGAGACGGGCGCACCTCCTCTTGGAGCTCTCTCCTAACTCAAGAGAACCTTCACTTAACTCACACTTAACAACCTCTCAATTGCCAACAAGACTTAGTTCACTCCAAGAGAGGTTGAGTTAACTCAAAACATGTCCTAGACATGTTTCCCAAAAAATAGGTTTGCGAATTTTTCCTTATTTTTTGTCTTTTTTTATTTTTGTGAGCAAAATTGATTATTTAGCGATTAAAATCACTATTTTTACTCACAAAAGTGGCTACTTTGGTAAAGTGGGTGCTCTAGGTCCAAAAAAGAGTATCCCCAAGGCATATAATGCCTCCTAGTACCACTTTTTTAATACATAATCAAATTACAACTAAAATAACCCTTTTTACGGGAAGTTTTTTATTAACTAAAAAACTTAAAAAAAAACTAAGGGGGACTTAGTACATTTCCATAAGACTCTAGGATAATGCTTAGCATGGTTATATACATAAGACTCTAGACTTAAACACTCCCCAAGTCATATCCACTAGGACAATTACTCCAGCTTTGGAGGATATTGAGTGAAAAAACTCGAAAATTATAAATCGCTTAGAACGACAAAATATAATTGATAAGTAAAAAACACTCTACAGTAATGTAATAGTGTCTAAGTCTTTGGTGGCTAAGCTTGTTACAAAAATCACATGCTTAAGTCATTTTATTACAATTCCCCGCAGGGTATGGAAATGTGGTAAAAGTTGAAAAGGGGCCATAAAGGCAGGCTGGGCTTCTGAACTCTGAATTTTGAACGAGTAGTTGTTCAATCTTTGGAGGCTCGTTTGCAAGTCCAACCTAGTGCAACTTGGTGGATAACAAATTACATAGTGTTGAGTTTGTTCGACTTTCCTACAAGCTATGGGTCTTTGCACTGCTTGTCATTTATTAGGGGATCCCCTCCAAGGCCAGTTTGGTCAAGAGTGAACTTTTTGATGGTCTTTGCCTTGTTTACCACTGTCTCAAGATAGTAAAGTATATCTTTTGAGATTGTCAATTTGCCAGGAGATCTTGGAAGCATATTAAGGACCAATACTTGGTACTTCTTCATGGACAGATCCATTGTTGTGCAAATTTATTTGGTGATTATACCTATCTGGTTCAGTCCTTTATTGAGATTTTCTAGTGCTTGAGAGTCTCTATCGTATTTTCCCTTTGAAAGATTAGGTGGAAGTTTGTTTTTGAAAGTGAGGCGAGCTCTTTGATTGCTTTTTGTATGATGTGGTATGATGAGGTACATCACCAATTATTGGCCAAGGTTGCCTTATTGATAAAGGATGCTCAAGCATTAGACGAATAGGCTATTCAAATTTCATCTTTGCATAGTAGTCTTACAGAAGAGGATATAAGCTCCATTGTATATATCATTCTTGATTTGTTGTTTGTAAATATTTTTATGTAAATATAAGACGTATTTTTTGAAAAAAAGAAAGAAAAACTTTGGATTTGAACACTTGTAAAGAAGAATCAAGAAAATGCCTAGGGAACTTGTGCTAGTAATGAACTTAGCTACCTCATTGCTACAAAGGGTTTAGCTTGACGAGTTCATTATCTCGGTTGGCTTCTTAGAGATGTACCTCGAATACCCTCATAGAAAACAATATGCGCTGGAAACAAATTGGACAAAGGAGGTTCAACTTTGCGAGAATAATAGAAGTTCAATATCCTTTTCAAAGAAAAAAGTATTATGAAATTTTCTCATAAGTAGGGCGACCAGAACCACATGCGTGATGTGTAGCTTGTGGTGATGTCTGTCCCAGTGTTCATTAGGATACACCTAATGTTGTTAGAACTGGAAATGACCAAGGGTCAAATTGGGATTGGATTGGAAGTCATCGGAAAACCGGGTTGAAGTATTGGTAAGAACTAGTTGACGAGGGTGGGTTGAGGGATGAATTAGAGTCTGTCCCGATTGGAAGCGATCCAAATTGGTTAGTTTGGGATGGAACTAGCCATCTGATTTGGTTCATGGACCCTATGGAGAGTGAATCAGTTCACATTGGTAGGTTCTAATAACATTGGATGCATCAAGCACAAGAGCAAGGAAACTTAGAGTATAACTTTCTTGTGGAAAGAAGATAACCAAGTAGACAACAGAGCTAGCATAATGAATTGTTTCTCTTTTCTTCATTTCTTACTTGTCATAGACTTCACTACTTTAGCTCACTTTAGTGTTTTTTCAGTTTCTAATGTCTATGATATAAATAAGGCATATGGCCTATTATGTACATTGTAAACGTTATATGACAATTGATTGCATATTATAACTCTTTTGTCTTGATGTTAGATGGTTTATTTCATTTCATGGTTTATGTTATCTGTTGGGTGTTGATCACAAATTTTAACAATTATATATTGAAACTTGATGTTACATCATGTTTGATGTTATAATTTATAACTACTAGATGGTTGAATGATGTTATATGTGTACTGAATGGTTGATGCTCTAATGATTAATCTACTACAAATTACATTTCTAGCTTCTTGAAAATGCAGTATTCATCCACACATAGCACGCAATCTATGTTTTCAGATATTTTTCAACTAATTTGGCATTATGCATGTTTTCTTTGAATATGTATGCATTAAAATATATAAAAATATGTATTATATAAAAATGCTCTCAAGACGCTTCACTTCTGGCTATTTTTAGGAGTTGGTGCTTCATACTCTCGCTTAGTACTCCTGCCCTGCGCTTTGCTCCTGTGTTCAACATCATTGTATTGGGGAAATTAAATTCATTCAATTTTTTTTATATCTTGCATTTCATTGGTACAACTCTCCCCATGCTCTTGAAGTAAAGAGATTTACTGATTTTTTGGTTGCAAGCTTTTGAGAATATTCAAGTATTCTCATGTTTTGCAATATCGAGGATACTGAATTTCTAAATTGTTGATGTTTTGGTATCTACGGGAGGTATTAATCTCCAATTGTAACCTTTGTACTTAGAATAGAATATTCTGGAAGTAAGAAAACCATTAAACAGATGTGTGAAAACCCTATAAGAGAAGTCAGACCAAGGAGAATAATAATAAAGAAATAGAAAACCCCAGAAAGAGAAGTCGGCCCTGCAAGAAAAAGTCAAAGTAAATTATATTTGCTAGAAAAGACACGTTGGCCCTGTGGGAAAAGTTCATTGGCAGAATAAGTATAAATAAGGTGACGCCTTAGCTCATTTGGACACTCTCTCACACACTCAAAATCAATGCGCAAGTATAAGGAGGTGCAACAACAACAACTAGGGCACAAGTCTAAGGAGCAACAGTGGCAGCTAGGGCGCAAGTCTTTTTGGTATCTTCTTCTTGTGCATTTCTCTTGGTAAAGGTACGCATTATTGGTGTTGTGTTGCTATTGCAACAGTGGTGTTTCTGGTTAGGGTTTATCTGTTGGTTCTAGTGTGGACTTGTCGGAATCATTCTATCTAAGAAAAGGTTATTGTGCTCGGGGGTGGCATATGTGAATGCCTATGGTTGGGTGACAATGATGTGACATTGTCTATGGTTAAACGAGCATACCAAAATTTTAACATGGTTTCAGAGCTAGTTTCCTTTGTAATAGTCTAATCGCTGGAAGGAAGATCCTCAGTTTCCCCCATTGTCAAGATCGTTGAGCACTTACTGAATCCACCAAGAAGGTCGCCTAAGTAGGGCGCATCTTTCCCCTGGATCAGATCTCCAAAATTCTGTAATTGAAAAATTAGGGTTTCCTCATAAAACCCTAGGTCTGCAGTACCAATTGCAGTTTCTTCGGGCCAGTTGCAACACTAGTTGCAGTTCCTCTAGTCCACAACAACAAACCCTAACCCAAATTCGTTGGGCACTTTAAGTGAAGAGTTGGGCCTAAATTTTGGTTGTCCTAGTGCACCTTACCCTAGCACATCTCCAACTACCTTCAGATTGCAAGTTGGAGCACTTTGAAGTTTTAGGTTTCGTCGTTGCTTGCTGCTGTTTGCCACTCCTACCGGAGGTATGTACTTGTATGTGTTTAAACTGTATCATTATCTTAAGGGTATTTTCCAGAGAAGGGATCTTTTGTCCAAGCAACAATTGTAGATCAAGAGGGATCTCAGATCCAACACATTCAGAGGAACAACACACTCCCGGTTTGATTGTTTTGATATGCCTCTAACTGTTATGGCATTATTGTGATCTTATGAACATCTAGGTTGCATTTTGATCTATTAAAGTTATGATTTTTTCTGGTCAAAGTTAAATTTATAAGCTGACCTAAGTCAAAGTTTAGATTGATTGAGGTTGAGATTTTAGAGTTTAATTGCATAATATTCTCTAATTCCGATTTCTGTCAAGAAAGCATATTGTCTTAGTACAGGGGACAAGTTGGAGAGAATACTTGTCATCTTGAGTGAAGGAGACTCAAAAGAAAAGCAACAACACTAATTCTTGAAGATAAGACTCCAGGTTCCAGGTTTGATTGAATTGATAAGTCTCCAATTTGCACATATCAAGTTTGATAATTTCTACATTACAAGTAAACACTATAGTTGTGACAACAATCTTTGAAAGGTCCTATTACTGCTAGATACAATGAATACTTGGTAGGATGTGAGTACTATTGATATAAATGCTTATTGTATTTGTTGCAAGATGAACAGACATCTCCTCTAGGAGATATTTCTTGTTTTGCTTCCAGGCAGGTCACCTTGGTAATGCTATGATGATTACCGTGAAATTGTCTTTTATTCTTGTTAACATAGATATGTTCTTATGAAAATGATGTTATATTGGAAATACATTTGCTCTTGTTGCTCTTGTCTCGGGTAGGTTACCATGGAGGAATGATTGGTCACAACACTAGAAGAGTGTTGTTCCTATTTCTTATTATTGCATTTTTATTTTGGCTGTTGTTCCAAGAAGCTCACAAGTGATAGCTCTGAGAAGGAGCTACTGTGATGATTGTTCTCGTTGTTGTTCTTATTATTATTATAAGAGTATTATTCTTGTCTATTGTTTTCCCTTGTTGTTTCGGGCATGTCACAGGTGATAACTCTTAGGAGAGCTATAGTGACGGTTGCAGGAGGCAACATATTAGATGGTCTCTAGTTTTAAACATAGAGCATATTATCCAGATAAGTTGTATACATGATCGTATACATCCTTGTACCGAAGAAAAAGAGGACGAAGTTAAAACCTTTTTGGCAAGAAGGGTACTTTTGCGAGATACAAAATATCTCATATGGAGATTGATTGTAAGGAGCAGAATGCTCCAAAGATGTCCAAACAAATCCCTCTAGTACAGTTGATCACCTTTCATATCATCGGGAAGAGTTAGTAGAGCCAGATGGGCCTACCCAAAATCGTTGCAGTAACCAGGAACAAACCAACATGGTCCTGTGACACTTTGCAGGATGCAAATATATATAGCATTGATAAGCCATATCATGAGGAGCAGATGGCTCCACCATTGGTGAGGTAGGCGGCCCCACCAAGTACCAGCTCAAAAGGAGCTAGAATTCAGAGGGAGTCAACCCTCACGATCCAGTAGGGAGGAGCAACCTCCCCAGGTCCATTCATAGGAGACTTAAGAGGAAATCATCACACACAAAGGGAGCATATGGCTCTGAAGATTATATAGACTCAGAGGGAGTTAAGCTTCAGAGGGAGCATGGAGACTTAGAGTGAGCCTGATCTCAGAGAGAGTCAATGGCTTAGTGACTTTCATTCAGAAAGTATTCCTCCTTAGATTCAGATGGGAGAGAGAGACGTCTTCCAGGACTAACAGACATGTGCCATGAGTTGAGGAGGCTAGATTGAAGCTTCAGAGGCTTCGAGGAGATATGAGACCTCCTGGAAGATTCCCTTGTTTCAGTGACAAAGGAGGAAGCCAGTTAGAAGGACTGGGATATGGATTTTTCCTTGGTTCTGAGACTAGAAGGTAAGTTAATGGTGACTTCCAAATTGATCTACAAGATCAAGCAAGTTGCAGATAACAATATAGAGATGTACGAAGCTTGATTTGTGGCTAAAAGATTCTCCCAACAAGAGGGAGAAGATTATGACGAAACACTTGCTCCAGTAGCTAGAAGAAGTGTACATAGAGCAACCACATGATACATGAGGAGTCTCATGTATGCAGATTGAAGAAAGCTTTGTATGGGCTTAAGCAGGCACCCAGGGCAGGATATGTCAAATAGTTATTTTGATGAGCCTGGGATTGGTTGCCTTCACTGATGGTGACGAATCTGAAGTTATTGAGTGATACATATTCAGAGACAGTGGATGCCATCATGTATAAACAAAGGATTGGTTCGTTGATGTACTTAATGAACACAAGGCTAGATATATGTTTTGTGGTGAACACATTGAGTCAGTATATGGTTGTGCGGGGACGTGTTCACTTGATTGCAGCAAAACATGTGATGAGGTACCTGAAAGGTACAATTGGCTATGGACTCCGATATGTATCAGATCGTGAGATAAGCCTGCAAGGCTATACTGATTTAGATTGAGCTGGTAGTGTCACAGATTAGAAGAGTACATCTGGATGTTGCTTCAGTTTGGGGTCAACTATGATCTCATGGTTCAACAACGAATCAGTGTGGCTTCGGAAGCTGCTTGCAGGATTGTTTGATCTTCAGTTAGAGGCGACTTGTATCTGGTGCAACAACCAGAGTTGTGTGAAGTTCTTGGAGAACACGGTGTTTCATGACAAGTCCAAGCATATCGAGATTAGGTACCATTATATCAGAGATATGGTGCAGAAGGGAGAAGTGAATTTTGAAGCACCGGTATGTCGCTATAGGTATGTGTTGACCAAGCCTCTATCAAGGGTGAAGTTTGAGTACTTCAGAAACAAGCTTGGTGTGGCTCGGAAGGACGTACCCTTGTGATAGGGTATGATGTGTTATAGATGCGACTCTAGATAACAACATGGTATAGTGTGGACAACAGGTTGTCAAGCTCGGGCATTGACTGTGGCACTAGTAAGGATGATGTGTACGCAGATCCTTCGGGGAGAGCGTGTTTTCCTAGTTGAGGAGGCCCAACCGGTTTGTGTGGTTGGCGGCTTCACGCAGATCCTTCGGGGAGGGTGTGCCTCCGAGACAGCTAGAGGTCCAACCTAGTGTATTGGACATCTGCAACTCCAGTGAAATAGTTTGGTACGATGAGATATTTCTACTCGAGTGAAATATTCTGGTACGCATAGCTACTCCAGTGAAATAGTCTGGTACGCTGAAATATTGCTACTCCAGTGAAATAGTATGGTACGCATAACTACTCCAGTGAAATAGTATGGTACGCTAAGATATTGCTACTCTAGTGAAATAGTCTGGTACACATAGCTACTCTAGTGAAATAGTCTGGTACGCTGAGATATTGCTACTCCAGTGAAATGTTAATGTTTAAGCCATTATTATAGATGTTTGCATTTTATTAGATAACAATAGCATAATCCAAGTTCACTGAGAAATACACAATCACAAGAGACACAACATTTATCCTGGGAAACCCTCTAGGGGAAGAAAACCCAGCAAAACTTCCTTAATATAGATAGCCAATACAATGCCAAGAGATCTCTTATGCTAATACAGAAAGTCCTCTCCTAGATATGCGCCACTCTCTCTCTCCTTCTTCGGTAGCAGATCTGAACTTGTCTCTCAAAATGAGCAAGTGAGTTGTGTCTAAGTGAGGCGCTAGCCTCCTGTATTTATACAAGTCTGGCACGTGTGAAGTGTCTCTTCACTGGCAGGGCCGACTTCTCAAACTGGGTGGGTAAACCCACCTTTATTATATTTTTGGGTCTCTTTAATATCTGCTGGGGCCGACTTCGTATTCTACCTATTACAATTGTCTTTTGACCAATCCACAAAAGGGGATTTGGTCCTATTACAATAATCGACATGATCAATCCACAATGGGGATTGATCCTATGAATAATATATTAATAATAATAAGAATACTCTTTGCAGTTACATTATTTCAACACTACCCCTTAACAAGGAGGATATTCTTCAGCAGCATCATGCGAGAGAGAGAGGACAACATCAACAACAACATCAAGTGGGTGAGAGGATAGCATCATCAATATCATCTTGGAACACTGACTGACGTATCTATAAATCATCGGAAGTTTTCTTCATCGGTAGTGTTATCCACCAAGTTGCACTAGGGTGAATTTCCAGCAAGCCGCCAAAGATTGAACATTATTGTTCAAAATTCAGAGTTTAGAAATTCAACCGGTCGTAAAGACCACCATTTTTCTTTACATTTCCATAAAAAATTGTAATAAGAGGTGTTAGCATGATGAACTTGTAAAAGGTTTTAGCCACCTTAAGTCCTAAGCGTGAGTTACACTCTGGAGTGTTTTTTCACTTACTAATTATATTTTGCCGTTTTCAGGCAATTTATAATTTATGAGTTTTTTCACTCAATTCCTCCAGAGATGGAGTATATGCCCATGGTTAGGCTTGAGCATGGATCTAAGCCTACTGTCTAATGTATATTACCATGCTAAACATCCTCCTAGAGTCCTATGGAAATGTATTAAGCCCCCCCTAAGATTTTTTTTTAATTTTTTTTTGTTAATAAAAAATTGCCAGAATTCGGCAATTTTTAATTAAAAAATAAAGATACATTAAAAAAGTGGTATTTGGACACCAAATAGGCCATGGGGATGCTCATTTTTGGACCTAGAGCACCCATGTTACCTAAGTACCCACTTATTTGAGTAAAATTAGTGATTTTAATCACTTAAAATTGATTTTACTCTAAAAAACCCAAAAAAGTCATTTTAATTCAATAAAAATCAGCAAAGGCAAAAATAAAAAGATGTGTGGGGACAAGATTGAAGACACAATAAAGGCACAAAGTCAAGCTAAAGGTCAAAGGAGACAAACCCAAGCTGATTGAAGATTGATGTAAGATTGAGTTGGAGAGTTTTGGCACATGTCTATTTAGGAGGTGCGCCCCTCTTGGAGAGGTGGCGCACCCTTGAGGTGGCAGCCCACACTCTTGAGAGGTGGCGCACCCTCCTCCCCCTTGACTTTGGTTTGACAAGTGTAGTGAGTGTGGGAGAGGTGGNGATTTCAAATCTTTCTTATCTAAGTAGTAAGTTGGTTTAAAGGATCAGATCTAGAGTTCATGTTTCAATTTGTTATCTTAAACTAGATCTAGTTCAAGAAAAGTCAATTTTTTGCTTCTAAATATAAAGGCTGAAAATTGATTTGCTTTAAAAGATCTCTTAAGTTCATATTTGGCAATTATAGTGCCTTTATATTTCTGTTTTAGAACAACCATAAAAGATCCTAAGGAAACTAGCGTTCTAGCTTGAGTTCCTTAGTTCCTTTTGCCGAAATTTTGTAGAATTTAACTTAGAAAATTTTGTGGATTTTACTCATAACCCAAGACACTTCCAAAGTGTTTTTGGGCATCTTTTATCATCCTTTGTTCGCTGTTTTATGCAGGTTGACGAACAGATAGGAGGAAACTCTGTCCGTTTTGGGCGGATTAGGAGCATCCGGGACTCCCAGGAGCACCTATTTTACTTGATAACTCTTTGTAAAGCATTGTAAAGACTTGTGACCCCCCTAATGAATGGTCACAAATCACTTCCATAAGCATTGTGCAAAGATCATAATAAAATCAGTGGGGCTACATGCTCCCGTTCTTCATTCCCCCTGGGGGAGCGGTGTTTTCGGTGGTGGTGTCATTTTTGCAAAGTTTTAGCTTAGATTTGATTTTGCATAAGTGAAGTAAGCCAAAGTTATCTTTATTCCATCACAAAGCACAATTAATTAGTTTAGATCAAATTTTTCTTTTTTGCAAGTAGAACACTAATTGCTAGATTAGCTTCATTTCCGCAATTTAAATTTGGCAAATAAACCATCCCCTTAGCGACCTCGAAAGGGGCCTGGTCAGTGTGGATCTAGTAATTAGTCTCACATTTACTTTCTTGTCATAAAATAAACAAATTCCCCTCAGC
>JZKD02S1673258.1:1064554-1074834 GCA_000966675.3 Picea glauca
AAAGGGGCCTTTTCAGGGCCTGCTGAATCACTGAATTCTGCATGTATGAGCATTGCTTGCTCATTCTTTGGTGGCTCTTCAGGAATCCAGCTTGTGCAACCTGGTGGATAACAGGCCCACACTATCTTCGGATAGTCTAACCGCTGGAAGATAGATTGAGAGGATTTGCTCAGTTACAGTTGCAGTTGCAGTCAGTTTTTGCTGCAACAATGAAACCCTAACCCTCTTGTTGAGGCACCTTAAGTAAAGAGATTGACCTAATTTCTGGATAGCCTAGTGCACCCTAACCTAGTGCACCTCCTAGTACTCTCAGCAAGCTAAGACGCGAAGTTTGAGTTTTTGGTTAAAGTCAAAGGTTGACCTAGTCAAAGTCAAAGGTTGACCAAGTCAAAACAATCATGACTTACTCTATGAAGTCAAAAAAGAAGTTAGAAGGGGCTTCTAACTTCAGAGCATGGAAGACAAGGATTGACCTCATCCTTGCCAAGAATAAAGTGTTGGATATCGTGAAAGGAAAGATCGTGGAACCACAGGTTGAAGAAGGAAAAGAGAAGGAACCTCAGAACATTGCAATTATGGGGAAGTTCAAGGACAATGACATCAATGCCATGAGTATCATAGTGGACTCTATAAAATACAACTTGATACCCTACATCTCTCATCTTGACTTATCTAAGAAGATGTACAATGCCCTAACTAACCTCTTCTCAGTCAGAAACATTGGACAAGTAATGAGTCTGAAGAATGAGCTCCATGACATGAAAATGAATGATGATGACAACATAACATCATACTTTGTGAGAATCTCTTAGTTAAGAGATCAACTACAAGCTATTCAAGAAATAATTTCAGAGAAAGAACTGGTAAATATAGTACTCAATGGTCTTCCCAAGACATGGTATGCATTTTCTGCAAGCATGAACACAAGGAAGGAGTATCCCACATTTGAAGAGCTTTGGATTTGCTGTGCACAAGAAGAATCAAGGATTAGCGCAAAAGAGAAATTCCAAAGGAAAGATGATGATCAAGCCTACACAACTAAGTTCAAGAAGTTTAGGAATAAGAAGAAGTTTGACTCAAGGAAGAAACCAAATCAAGAGAAAGATATAACAAAAATACAATGCTTCAACTGTCGAAAATATGGTCACTACAAGAATCATTGTCCCGACTCCCGAGTTAAAGAAAAAGAAGGAAACACAAGAAGCATCAGTTGCCGAAGAAAGGGAACCCTCAAAGAAGGTCAAGCAGGGTAAAACAAACTTCTTCTAAGACAAGGTAACAATATTCTTCATAGTTCTTGTACATACCATGTTTACATAATTTCTGTACATATCATGTATATCTATTTCTTAGAAGAAAATATGTTCAAGGAAAACAATACCTATGGAAGAATAAAAGGATAAGGATTGCTATTACGATGACTACAAGTCAAGCAATACACATGAAAAGATGAAGTACGTTGACAACCCTTGGTAACAATTCCTGTGGAAGCTATTATATAAGTAACAACTGCCAGATAAGCCGAAATCAGAATCAAAACTTGAAAGAGACCCAGAAGAAGTCAAAACAGAAAGAAGTCAGCAATTAAGAGGAAATTAGAAAAAGACTTGTGACACTTTGCAGAAGGCAATAAGGATGCAGACGGAAGCATGGACTCTCTTAGATGGAAGGAGCTGATTATGTAATTCCAAAAGAAGAGCATGCATTCTGTTGAAACATATATTAAGTTTTTTATCTTCAAAACTAAAACCTTTCTTTTTCGGGTTTCGACTTTTCCATAAAGCATAATTCTCACTTTTATTTCCAAAAGGCCGATACTGAAATCCCGACAAGCTTTATTTTTTTAAATAATAAAAGGCAAAAAACCAAAAATGTTATAAAAGTCCCGACGCCCTTTCTGTAAAATTATTTTTTAAATCACGAAAAGCTTAAACCCTAAAGGAGTTAAGATTAACCTTTAAAAAGTTTTTCGGAATTCGGGGTTTACTAAGAACATATGTTTTAATGCATTTCCAATTGCGGAATCCCGATCCCCAATTTCCCGAAATATGGAAGTTACTAATTATTAAAGACTAAGTTAATCATATCGCGATTTCGGGATTCGGGATTCATCGATGACATACCTCTTGTCAACATGATCCCCGAAATCCCGAAACGCGAAGTCCCGACTCATAATCTGTGTTTAAACTGATTTAATCCTGTTTTGGAAGTTAGTCCTTAATCCTGATTAATTAATTCACTAATACGAAAATTCAAGGCTTAAGTTAATCATATCGCAATTTCGGAAATCGGGATTCATCGATGACATACCATTTGTCAACACGATCCCCGAAACCCCGAAAGAATCAAAGTGGGTTTAATACTAATTAATCAATTTACTAAAACAAAGTTAAGCCCTAATTTAAAATTGTCGTGATTTCGCAATTTTGGAAATAGGGATTCATTGATGACATACCTCTTGACAACATGATCCCCGAAATCCCGAAACGCGAGACTCGACTCTTAATTTGTGTTTAGTCTAAATTAATTCTGTTTTGGAAACATGGTTAATGACAATCAAACTTTTTAGGTTTGTTCACGTTTTGGTTTCAGGTTGAATGAAATTTTCCGAATTTTGAATTCAAAAGCGCCAAAATGCGGCCACTTTAATAAAGGATAATTGAGGATATGTGACACTAATGCGTATCTTAGTAAATATCCAATGCATTCAATGTATTGAATTCTTGTCAGCTGCGTCAGTACCTTTATCATTAAATGAATTAAAAGAAAGCTTAAAGGTCTGTGTTTCACAACATATTCTGTTTCATACTATCAAGCGTAAGACACATTCAACCGAGCTCATACACTCCTTTTCTGTGACAGGTTTTCCATCTAACATAAAGTCATGGAACCAAAGAAAGCACAGAAGAAGAGTGAAGATACAGAGGAGATGCGTAACCCAGAAGGAGATATCATATCCGACACTACGCCGCACGCCATTGACTCAATTAAATCCTGGTCACAAATCTCTGAATTCCTAGATTACGAAATCAAGAATTCTCCTACTGATTCCGAGAATCGCTTTCGGGATATAGCAGAATTAGAGCTTCATAAGAGCGCAGCGCGCCCTCGGCTTATGGCATACAACGACATGATCAATTGGGCCTTGGAAAAGGTTGATATCCCGACAAGAAGCATTTTAAATGATCAAGGGGTCGTTGTCGGCTCATTCAGGCCAGAACATATACAAGTAATGTATAAACTCTCACCAAATCCTAAGTACATTTATAATGCCGAGTTTTTAGCTGAATTCCAAAGGAAGGAGTGTACCGAGGCAGACCAAACTTATCCCGATTTAATCGGAGAATGGTGGAGATGTCCATCAAAGTTTAGGGCTGATACCCATGGGGTTTATGCCACAGCATCTTTGAACGAGTACATTGTTTATGTAGCCATTATGCTGTGTAGACTTTTCGAGAAAAATAATCCTTGTCATTTTCCTGCAGAATGGGTGCCCTTTTTAGAAGAAGCTTCAGAAGGATACACTTTTAACTGGAGTAAGATTTTGTCTGATAACCTAGCTCAAGAAGTTTCAAATTACAGAGTTGCAAAATCTAAAGGTCAGCCAGTGGCCTTCTACATGTCAACGTACATTATGGACGCAGTCTGCTTTGTGACTCCTTTTCCCCTGATGAATTGGAGTTGGAACATAACCTGCCCCGAACCCATTCACGAGTATCACTCTGTGCTATGGGAAGAAAATGCTAAGAATGCGTTTTACGAAATTTGTCATTTCGTAGTAATTTCAATGCATAAAATGTTTTATGGCTGTGAACCCCCTTGCATTTCTGAGCCGGTCTCAGAAAATCTCAAAGCAATAGCTGACTGGTTTGTTGATGAAAATTTCTCTTACATTAGGGTTTATGGGTGCTCAATCCCCCCTCACGCACTTCCGAAATTCCTCCCGGACAGACTGGTATTGAGGGAGGTAGCATATCAAATAGTGAAAGGTGGTATTGGGATAGAGCTAAAGGCAGCTCAAAAGAAATCCTGGGCAATCTTCCCTGTGTATGTCGGGAAATTTTCACTACTAAACCTAGGCCATTCTAAAGTGGAAGCCGAAGCATTAGAAGAAATAAAACTGGTAGATATTGAGCACAGAAAGCATGACCCTTATCAATAAGTAAGCAGACATTTGATGCACTGTAATATGAAAGTTTATGAACACGGAAAATCTGTTTATGATGATATATTCTAGGAGGTTAAAACTTATGAGGAGGTATTGAACAGGGTACGGGCCTTATCACCCGACTTACAGACTGGTTTCATGTCCTTCAAAAGTCATAGGCGAAGTTGTTTGCCAAAGATCTTGCAGGGTGAATTCACGACCCCTCCTCCAGAGCAGGAAGGGCCTCCCCCAGGCTTTGAAACAGATGTACAGGATAAAGCAAATACAAAGGGAAAAATGAAGGAGATTGAAATGCCTTCACAAGAAACAGAAGTTCCTTAGACAGAAAAATCAGAGGCAGGGAAAGGAAAGGAGTTGGAAATACCCTTGGAAATCCCTGAGAATATTCCCAAAAAAGTAGGAGGAACAACATCGACGGAACTTGGAAGTCCCATTACCTCTTTGACTCCATTGCAGTCTACTTATGGAAACCCCCAAGAGGGAGCTCTATACGTAAGTGATCTTGAGCCTATTTCTAGAGATGCAATTCCTTCCTTTGATTATTTTTTCAGTAAAAAGAGAAAGGCTATCTTGAAATAGGAGATGCATCCAAGAGGAGATATGATGATGAGTTTATACTTTAAGGCTCTAAAGTATACCGTCAAGGCATTCGTAAAGGTAAAGGTAAATAAAGGGTAAGAATCAAAGTGCTTATAAACTCATCATCATATCTCCTGTTTCAGGATAGCCTTTCTCTTTTTACTCCCAGGTTGGGAGGGAGCATTGCTGTGTTATTGATTTATAGACAATCATTTTTCAGTTCGAAAAATGGTTCGGGATGCGTAGTTCCTTTCCAATTCAGAAAGTGGTTTGAGATTTTTGACGGACAGGCATTTTCCAATTCAGAAAATGGTCCAGATCGGACAATCATTTTCGTATTGAAAATGGTTCGATAGATTGCTGATGTACCATAGACAACGATTCCCCTTGTGGCCAGTGTGGGGGAATGGTCTAGGACAGTCATTCTTGTTGGCAGTCACTCTTAGTAGTGGTCAAGTAGAATGGTCCGCCTCACCGGGCAGTCATTCTTTCGAAGTTCACAATTGTGAGTGTTGATATTATGGTAGCTGTGGGAGGTATTAACCTCCACGTGTAACCCTGACAATAATAGAATATTCCGGGAAGCAAGAAGAAACCCTAAAGCATTGGACATAACCCTAGAAGACAAGTCGGCTAAAGGAAATATTTAATATTGAGTTTTTAGCCTCCAAAATGGGAAGTCGGCCTAGACAGCTAAGGAGAAGCAGTATAAATACAGGACGCCAGAGCTCATTTAATATACACAGCTCACAACTGTAGAAATGTAAGAGTGCGCACTGCAGAAACTAAGTAAGTGCGAAAGTCTGGAGAGTAGCTGTAGCTGCAGCTACTGCAACCTGTATTCTCTGTTTAGGCTTGGACTTTCTATTGATTATGATTTGGACTTTCTGCTTGGTATGCCTCTAGAGAGTGATACGCTACCTTGATTGGCTATTAGGCCTAGGGTTTGCTTCCAGAATTATTCTCTGTCAAGGTTAAGGTGCTCGGGGGTGGCTTCGGCCTATGGTTGGGTGACAATATTGCTATATTGTCTATGGTTAAACGAGCACACCTATTATTTCTAACAGGTCTTCAGACAGTCTAACCGCTGGAAGATAGATTGGGAGGATTTGCTCAGTTACAGTTGCAGTCAGTTTTTGCTGCAACAACGAAACCCTAACCCCCTTGTTGAGGCACCTTAAGTGAAGAGATTGACCTAATTTCTGGATAGCCTAGTGTGCCCTAACCCAACGCACCTCCTGGTACTCTTAGCAAGCTAAGACGCCAAGTTTGAGTTTTTGGTCAAAGTCAAAGTCAAAGTTTGACCAAGTCAAAGCAGTCATGCCTTACTCTATGAAGTTAGAAAACAAGTTAGAAGGGGCTTCTAACTTCAGAGCATGGAAGGCAAGGATTGATCTCATTCTTGCCAAGAATAAAGTGTTGGATATCGTGAAAGGAAAGATTGTGGAACCACAGTTTGAAGAAAGAAAAGAGAAGGAACCTCAGATTGTTGCAATTATGGAGAAGTTCAAGTACAGTGACATCAATGCCATGAGTATTATAGTGGACTCTGTAAAAGACCACTTGATACCCTACATCTCTCATCTTGACTCATCCAAGAAGATGTACGGTGCCCTAACTAATCTCTTCTCAGTCAGAAACATTGGACAAGTAACGAGTATGAAGAATGAGCTCCGTGACATGAAAATGAATGATGATGACAACATAAGATCATACTTTGTGAAAATCTCTCAATTAAGAGATCAACTACAAGATATTGAAGAAATCATTTCAGAGAAGGAACTGGTAAATATAGTACTCAATGGTCTTCCCAAGACATGGGATGCATTTGCCGCAAGCATGAACAGAAGGAAGGAGTATCCCACATTTGAAGAACTTTGGACTTGCTCTGCACAAGAAGAATCAAGGATTAGCGCAAAAGAGAAATTCCAAAGGAAAGATGATGATTAAGTCTACACAACAAAGTTCAAGAAATTCAGGAATACGAAGTTTGACTCAAGGAAGAAACCAAATCAAGAGAAATATGTGTCAAAAATACAATGCTTCATCTGTCGAAAATATGGTCACTACAAGAATCATTGTCCCAAGTTAAAGAAAAGGAAGGGAACACACGAAGCATCAGTTGCCGAAGAAAGGGAACCCTCAAAGAAAGCCAAGCAGGATAAAACATACTTCTTCTTCCAAAACAAGGTAACAATATTCTTCATAGTTCTTGTACATACCATGCTTACATAGTTTCTGTACATATCCCGCATATCTATTTCTCAGAAGATAAGATGTTCAAGTGAAACAATACCTATGGAAGAATAACAAGATAAGGATTGCTATCACGATGACTACAAGTCAAGCAATACCCATGAAAAGATAAAGTACATTGACAATCCTTGGTAACAATTCTTGTGAAAGCTATTACATAAGTAACTACTGCAAGATAAGCCGAAATGAGAATCAAACTTGAAGAAAACCCAGAAGAAGTCAAAAAAGAAAGAAGTCAACAACCAAGAAGAAATTAGAAAAAGACTTGTGACACCTTGCAGAAGGCAATAAGAATGCAGACGAAAATGTGGACTATCTCAGATGGAGGGAGATGATTACGGAATTCCAAAAGAAGAGCATGCATTCATGCATGAAGCAAGGATTAGGAGGGAGCTAATCCTAAATAATATGATCCATTGAGGATTATGAAGTATCTATCCATGTTCCCATTGAAAGTAGCAGCCATAAAAAGCGACATGTGTTCAATTTGACTTTAGAAGAAATCTTCTTCGAAAAGAAGCCTTAAAGTATCCTTGGTTGTCCATCTACATCTATGATCCTATGATGAAAGGAAGAAGTTGGAATCTTCAGGGCATGGAATCTATAGAAAACTCCATGGACCCAAGAGCTAAAGAGAAACATGAGGAAGAACATGAAGATTCCAAGAGAGAGAAAATCCGGAACAACCAATTATTATACCGAGAATCACAAGACTACCAGTTTGGTTTGAATCCACTAGAAGCAATCGAGCAGAAGAAATGGAAGTTATGATGAAGAATAGTATATGTAAGAAATTGTGAAAAAAGGGTTATGAATGGAAGCATTGCACTACTCCGAACTAGAGGTTCTTCTAGAAGGAGGAGAAGACTATGACAACAACTTGTTCCCGTAAACCAGATACACCTCTATCTTAGCTATTATATCTCTTGCAGTATCCATGTATTGAAGTTTACAACAGTGGGTTGTAAAAGATCATTCTCCCAATAGAACATTTGAGGAAGAAGCTTATGTAAAGCAATCTCAAGGTTTTGAGGTATACTAGAAAGAGACCCATGTATGCAGATATAAGAAGACATTGTATGGATTTAAACAACTTGATGCAAAGTATCTCATATATAGCAGAAGCGTGGTGAAAACTTTCTATGACAAAGATAGTGTATCAAAATAGTTACTTAGAAGTCTGGGATGATGGATTGCTAATCCATGGAAAACTCTTATGATGACATTAGAAGTGCTACTTGGATATATTTCAGTTTGAGCCTTGCCACGATGTCATGAGCTAGCAGGAAACAAAAGTGTTGAATTCGACCATGATATATATTGTAATGATCAGAGCTACAAGAAGCGTTCAAAGAAAACCAGTGTTCCATAACAGACCAAAGGACATTGAGATCAAGGATTACATTCTCCGTGATGAAGTCCATAAAAGAGAAGTGGTTCTCCAATATATCTCCACAGATGAGCACATAGCAGATATTTTTGGTAAAGCCTCTGTCCAAGATGAAAAGTTTGCGTACATAAGAGACAAGTTGGGGCTCGTGGAGACGAATTCCTTATTGAAAAAGGAAGAGATTACTCCCAGTTTGGGAGGGAGCACTGATGTGTTATTGATTTATGGATAGTCATTTTTCGGTTCGAAAAATGGTCCAGAATGAACAGTTCCTTTCCAGCTTGGAAAGTGGTTTGAGATTTCTGACGGACAAGCAGTTTCCAGTTCGAAAAATGGTCGAGATCGAACAATCATTTTCGTAATTAAAATGGTTCAATAGATTGCTGATGTACCATAGATATCGATTCCCCGTTGTGGCCAGTGTGGGGAAATGGTCTAGGACAATCATTATTATTGGCGGTCACTCTCAGTAGTGGTCAAGTAGAATGGTCTGCCTCGTCGGGCAGTCATTCTTTCGAAGTTCACAGTTGTGAGCAGTTTAGAAGAATGGTCCGTTTTGGAGGTTGGTGCAGGACAACCATTTCCTTAGGAAATGGTCCGGACAGTCATTCCCTAGGGCAGACTCATGCTCTCCAGGTTGCACTATGTTTAGTGCCAGAGGAATGGCCCAGTTAGGTGAATGGTCTAGGTTCAACAATCAGGGACAGGCATTCCCTAGGGCGGACTCATTCTCTCCAGGTTGCACTATGATTAGTTCCAGAGGAATGGCCCAGTTAGGTGAATGGTCTAGGCTTAGAAATCAGGGACAATTTTTCTTCTGTGCTTGAGAAGAATAATCCAGATAGCCCATGGCTGATGTTTTACTTTCTGAGGGCATATGCTCTTCCAGATCTCACAGATGTGAGTGGAAGAATGGTCCAGACTCCAGATGACTCAGTTTATATCATGATATTGTTTTTATGCAGGTTGATATCAGATGATATGATTGCTATGGAGAATATATGTCTCTAGACAATAGATGTATGCTACTGTGGTGGATGTGTTCCACTGGTTGTGACTATGTGTCACTGATTAAGTAGCCGTGTGCTACTTGGTGTGGTTGTGTATGATTGGATAATAGTTATGTACTACTATGGATAGACACAATTGTGTTCTATTGAATGACATTGTTCTGATTGCCATGTAGACTGTCAATAGTGTTGAAAATGATTATCAACTAGATGGATGGTCAGTGTACTGATGGACAGACATTCTCTAGACGGAAAACGGTCCAGGACATTTATTCTTCTAGGACATATATCTGGATTAGAAGAATAGGCCTTGTTGTTAATGTTTATGCCATTATTATAGTTCTTTGCATTTCAATAGATAAGAGCATCATAAGAACAAGATCACCGAGAAATACACATTCACAAGAGACAACATTTATCCTGGGAAACCCTTTAGGGGAAGAAAACCCAACAAAAACTTCCTTATCATAAATTGCCAATACAATGTTCAAGAGATAACTCAAACGAATACAGATAGTCCTCTCCAAAAGATGCGCCACTCTTCTCCTTCTCTCTCACTGGTAAGTTGCAGCTTGCCTCTTAAGAATGAGCAAGTGTGTTGTGTGATAAAGTGAGGCGCTAGCCTCTCTCTATATACAAGACTGGCACGTGTGAAGGGTTTTCACTGGCAGGGCCAACCTCTCACTCTGGGTGGGTAAACCCACCTTTAATTTAATTCTGGGTCTCAATAATAACTGCTGGGGCTGACTTCTTATTCTGCCCATTACAATTGTCCGTTGACCAATCCGCAAAAGGGGATTTGGTCCTAATACAATTACCAACATGATTAATCCACAATGGGGATTAATCCTATGAATAAAATAACAATAATAATAAG
>JZKD02S1673258.1:1082829-1093902 GCA_000966675.3 Picea glauca
GCTCCCCTACAACATTGGTTGATATTATGGTAGTTGCGGGAGGTATTAACCTCCATGTGTAGACAAGAATAGAATATTCCGGGAAACAAGAAGAAACCCTAAAGCATTGGACATAACCCTATAAGACAGGTTGGTTAAAGGAAATATTTAATATTGAGTTTTTAGCCTTCAAAATGAGAAGTCAACCTAGACAGCTAAGGAGAAGCAATATAAATGCAGGATGCCAGAGCTCATTTGATATACACAGCTCGCAACTGTAGAAATGTAAGAGTGCGCACTGCAGAAACTGAGTAAGTGCACAAGTCTGGAGAGTAGCTGTAGTTGCAACTGCAGCTACTGCAACCTGTATTCTCGGTTTAGGCTTGGACTTTCTATTGGTTATGATTTGGACTTTCTGCTTGGTATGGCTCTGGGGAGTGATACGCTACCTTGATTGGCTATTAGGCCTAGGGTTTGCTTCCAGAATTATTCTCTGTTAAGGTTAAGGTGCTCCGGGGTGGCTTCGGCCTATGGTTGGGTGACAATATTGCTATATTGTCTATGGTTAAACAAGCACACATATTATTCCTAACAATGAGCAGTTTCGAAGAATGGTCTGTTTTGGAGGTTGGTGCAGGATAGTCATTTCCTTAGGAAATGGTCTGGACAGTCATTCCCTAGGGCAAACTCATTCTCTCCAGGTTGCACTATGTTTAGTGCCGGAGGAATGGCCCAGTTAGGTGAATGGTCCAGGTTCAACAATCACGGACAAGCATTCCCTAGGGCAGACTCATTCTCTCCAGGTTGCACTATGTTTAGTGCTGGAGGAATGGCCCAGTTAGGTGAATGGTCCAGGCTCAGAAGTCAGGGACAATTATTCTTCTGTGCTTGAGAAGAATAGTCCAGATAGCCCATGGCTGATGTTTTACATTCTGAGGGTAGATGCTCTTCCAAATCTCACAGATGTGAGTGGAAGAATGGCCCAGATGACTCAGTTTATATCATGATATTGTTTTCATGCAGGTTGATATCAGATGATATGATTGCTATAAGACTGTATGTCCCTGGACATTAGATGTATGCTACTGTGGTGGATGTGTTCCAGTGGTTGTGACTATGTGTCACTGATTAAGTAGCCGTGTGCTACTTGGTGTGGTTGTGTACCACTGGATAGTAGTTATGTACTACTATGGATAGACACAATTGTGTTCTATTGAATGACATTGTTTTGATTGCCACGAAGATTATCAATAGTGTTGAAAATGATTATCAACTAGATGGATAGTCAGTATGCTGGTGGATAGACATTTTCCAGGCGGAAAATGGTCCAGGACATTTATTGTTCTAGGACGTATGTCTGGATTAGAAGAATGGTCCTTGTAGCCCATGGCGTGGCTTCCAACATCTGTTGGAATAATTATTCTTCTAGGACATATGTCCGGATTAGAAGAATGGTTCTTGTATCACTCTATGGAGTGAGTGATTTATTCAGTATCATGCCTGATTACTCAGATGGAGTATTGCTTCGAGAGATGATGCAGTTGATGCTATCAGATGATACTGATAATGATGATGGTGCTCGTGATCTAATCATGAGATAGCTTGTATGGCTACGATGTTGCTACCGATTGAATGGTATGTTTGTGCTCAAGACCATTGCTTTCAATACCTCCTTAGCTAGGAGGGAGTGTTGATATTATGGTAGCTGCGAGAGGTATTAACCTCCACGTGTAACCCTGACAAGAATAGAATATTCCGGGAAGCAAGAAGAAACCCTAAAGCTTTGGATATAACACTAGAAGACAAGTCGACTAAAGGAAATATTTAATATTGGGTTTTTAGCCTCCAGAATGAGAAGTCAACCCAGACAGCGAAGGAGAAGCAGTTTAAATACAGGACACCAGATCTTATTTGATACACACAGCTTGCAATTGCAGAAATGTAAGAGTGTGCACTGCAGAAACTGGGTAAGTGCGCAAGTTTGGAGACTAGCTGCAACTGCAACTATTGCAACCTGTATTCTCGGTTTAGGCTTGGACTTTCTATTGTTTATGGTTTGGACTTTCTTCCTTGTGTGCTAGCTCTAGAGAGAGGTACGCTACATTGATTGGCTATTAGGCCTAGGGTTTGCATCCAGAACTATTCTCTGTCAAGGTTAAGGTGATCGGGGGTGGCTTCGACCTATGGTTGGGTGAAAATATTGCTATATTGTCTATGGTTAAACACGCACACCTATTATTTCTAACAGTTCTCTACTGATATTTCTCTGATTTCTTTCAATTCCGCTTATAAGTTCACAACTTTGTGCTTCAAATGCTCAAGTTTCTCAGACATGACTCAAAGGACATGTACCTTGTTGGAGCAATTGCGGAGCTTCCCCATGTTTTGGACCATGAGGTCTAAAATATTGCAGCCCTCCAAGTAGATACAAAAGCTCAAATAGAAGAGCTCTCTTCTGCTTTCATCCCAAAGATCTTCTTAGCCATGAATTTATATTTGTTTCATAATTCGACAATACCATTTTCAAGTAAATGAAGTTGTCCTTGGAAATATGTGTTTATTTTCCAAACTATTTTCCTTCCAATTTAGAGCCCATGGGACATGACTGAATTTCACACATTCCAAGGAGTGAATAATAGATTTGCTCCTTAAAGTGATGTGGGACAATTTCATGTCACATAGATTTTCCTTAATAGTCATATTGTTCACTATTAACCCTGTGTCTCCACACAAGATAAGCTTTTAATCCTAGAGTTTTAGCTGGATGAAAATCTTTTAGCAATGTTAATGCTTCTGCAATGTTGTTAGAGCTCATGCTTGTTCCCCATGCAAAACTCATTACTAGATCCTTCCCTGGGTTGATAATGACCTCCCATGTACCAGCTCTGCTTTGGTTTCCCTTAGCCACTCGATATACCATATTGGTGTGTTTCTTGTAACAATGAAAATTATTCCTCTCCTTTCCTGTAGGTGTTGAAATATTGTAACTTTGAAGAATATTCTAATTATAATTGAGTTATTATGTTATAGATCAAATCCCTTTTTGTGGATTGATCATGTCGGGTCTTGTATAAGACCAAATCCCCTTTTGTGGATTGGCCAAACCATAGTTATATGGTGGTGTTTGTAAAGTCGGCCCCTGGGGATTAAAAAAATGGTTTTAATCACTATTGGAAGAAGTCGACCCTACATGATGAAGAGACATAACCCTAGCGCCTCCTTAACTAGTATTTATAAGTGAGGAGGGTGCCTCATTTGTTCACATACTCACTCGCACTTCTAGTGTGCATCTGCAGTTTCAAGAAGGAGAAGAGAGGCGCATGCTTAGTCCTAGTCTTTTCTTGGTGGTTTTGGTCTTAAGTCTTGGCATTGTATTGGCAATCTATTATTGAGGAAGTTTTTGTTGGGTTTTCTCTCCCATGAGGGTTTCCTAGGATAAAATGTTGTGTACCTTGTGATTGTGTTTCTTTCAGTGATCCTACTTATGTTGTTATGCTCTAGTAAATTGAAAAGAACTTAATAACAACTCTAAATTTAACATGGTTTTAGAGCTGAACTGAATAGAGCACCTTTCATTGGGTAACCAAAAACGTCATTGTTGCTGTACAAGAAAATTAGGGCTTTTTATTGGAAAAAAATTTCTGCCTAAAAACTATCTATAAAAGTGCGCCCTACCCTAGCGCATCCTTTGGCAGCTTGAGTGCACCTTTTTCAGTGGCCAGAGTCTCCGAAAAGTCAAACCCTAGTTTTGACTGGTACCAGAAAACCAAGAAACTAGAACGAGTACCAGAAGTACCAATCCATATTTTTGCAAGTGAAGTTTCAAGGGGTAAAACTTGAAATTTTTGAAAACAGACAACTCTAGCCCACTCGCCTTAGCCCAACGCATCTAGTCCCTGGATAAGAATCCAAAATTTGAAGTTTGAAAAATTAGGGGTTCCTCATAAAACCCTAAGTTGCAGTTGCAGTTGCAGTATCAGTATCAATTACAACACCTTTGAAGTTTTAAAGGTTTGTTATTTATTGCCACTGTTGCCGGATGGTGCCACTACCTGCTAATACTATCAGAGGTATGTACTTACATATGTTTAAACTGTTAGTTTTAAAAGGGTATTTGCAGGAGAAGGGATCTTTTGTCATAGATCCAGAAGGATCTCAGATCCAGCACATTCAAAGTAATAGTGCACCCCAGGTTTGATTATTTTGATATGCATCTATTTGTTATGACATTATGAACATCTAGGTTGTATGTTGAAGTTATGACCATCATACTAACCACTGGTCAAAATTAAAGTCAAGGTATTAGATTGATTAAAGATGAGATTATAGAGTTTATTCTCTAACTTAGATTTCTATTAAGAAAGCATATTATCTCAGTACAAAGGATAGGTTGAAGAGAATACTTGTCATCTTGAGCAAAGGAGTCTAGGAAGAAAAGCAACCACACTCATTCTTGACGACAAGACTCCAGGTTCCAGGTTTGATTGATTAAGTTGATAAGATTCAAACTTGCACATGTCAAGTTTGATAACTACCTCATTACAAGTAAACACTATAGTTGAGATAAACAATCTTTAAAAGGTTTTATACTTGGTAGCATGTGAACATTATTAAGATGAATGCTTATTGTAATCACTTACCGGATACAACTAACATCTCCTCTAGGAGAAACTTCTTGTTTTGGTTCCAGATTACCATGGGGGAATGATTGATCACAACACTAGAAGAGTGTTGCTCTCATTTCATATTGTATTTCTTACATTTGACCCTTGTTTTAGGCAAGTCATAAGTAATAGCTCTAAAGGAGCTACTGTGACGATTGTTCTTGGTATCGTTTTATCATTATTATAAAGAGTGTTATTCTTGTTTGCTATTTCTCTCTTCTTGATCTTGTTCTGGGTAGGTCACAGGTGATAACCCTGAGGAAGCTATAGTGACGGTTGCAAGAGGCAACATACTAGATGAGACATGGAGCAGACTCTCCAAGTTGTATATGTGATCGTATACATTCATGTACCACCAAAGAAGATGAAGAAGAAACTACTTTTGAGATACAGAGTATCTCATATGGAGATTGATTGTAAGGAGCAGAAGGCTCCAAAGATGACCGGACATTAGAACAAAACTCATAGTAGACTTGTTCAAAGGATAATGAAGCCACCTTGACAGGAAGCAAAATTCGTTTGAAGTCTGACTCAACTTTTCATATTAAGACTTGGTATTTAACACTGAGTATATCTTGTAGAGACTACAAAGTCTTTGTAGATTCAGAATAAATCAATAACAGAGTGAGCCTGATCTCAGAGAGGATCAGATGGGAAAAGGAGATATCTTCCAGGACTCGCAGATAGATGCCAAGAGTTGAGAAGACTAGATCGTAGCTTCAAAGACCTCTAGGAGACATAAAATCTCCTGGGAAGATTCCCTTGTTTCAGTGATAGAGAAGGAAGCCAGTCAAAAGGACTTGAATATGGGTTTTTCTGTGAGACTAGAAGGGAAGTCAATGTTGACTTCCAAGATTGATCTAATAGATCAAGCATGTTTCAGATAACAGTATAAAGATGTACAAAGCCTGATTTGTGTATAGAGGATTCTCCCAGCAAGAGGGAGAAGACTATGACGAGACTCTTACTCCAGTAATCGAAGAAATAGTTCCAGAATTCGTAAAGACAACTAGAACAACCATGATTCAGATACGGTATGAGATTCAGGGGGAGCAATCCATATATTTGAGATTGAGTTATCTCCAGTGCTAGTTGGTGTAGTACATTAGTCGGGCCATGGAGACATGACTACAATAACAGATAGAGTTACCTACATGAAAGAAGAAGGGCTACTTTTAGTATCATTTATTGAGCCACTCTCAGTTTTAGACGAAGTTGTTGCTATGATAGAATAGATGAGCTACTCTCAGAGTTCAATAGCTATAGTGATTCTCAGCTTCAGAGAAGCTGTAGGTGCAGAGTCCCAGTCCCAGAGGAATAGTGGCAGAAAGAGAAGAGGATATACTCTCAGGCAGTGAGACAAATAGTGCTTTGTAGAAAGCACATAAAGCTAGCAGATGATTGTGCAGATTAAGTTATAGCTGTACAAGAGTACCAAGATTGGTACAATGTGATTTGAAAATTTGGTTTTGAAGTATGGGACAAGAAGAATGATGTCTAGAAGTTGAAGCAAGCTCCAAGAGCTTGGTATGGCAGGATTGATAGTTTTTTGATGAGCTTGGGCTTTACCAAGAGTAAATCTGATCCCAAACTTTACTCCAAGATTGAAAATGATGGACCAGTTATACTGCTGCTATATGTGGATGATTTATTCTTGACTGGAGAAGAAAGCTCATCACAAATTGTAAGAAGAAGCTCGCTGCAGAATTTGAGATGAAAGACCTAGGCTTGATGCATTATTTCTTAGGTCTTGAAGTTTGGCAGAGCCCAGAGAAGATCTTCCTTAACCAAGGGAAGTATGCAGTTGAAATACTGAAGAGATTTGACATGTTGGAATATAAATCCATGAACACACCCATGGAAACAAAGTTGAAGCTCTTGGTTAATACTTCGTCAGAGTTGGTTGATGCTACTCTATATAGACATATTATTGGTTCGTTGATGTATCTGACGAATACCAGGCTAGATATATGCCTTGCTGTGAAGACCTTGAGTTAGTATCTGGTAGAGACCAGACGTGTTCACCTTGTAGCTGCAAAGCATGTGATGAGATACCTTAAGGGCACGTTGTATTATGATCTCTGTTATACTGGAGATCATTACTTCAAACTGTATGGTTATACTGATTCAGACTGGGCTGGAAGTGCCTCTGATAGAAAGAGCACTTTAGGATGTTGTTTCAGTCTAGGGTCAGCTATGACATCATGGCAAAGCAGGAAGCAATCCAGTATTTCTCTCTAAACGACAGAAGCGAAATACATTGCAGCATGTTCCGCCAGTTGTGAATCCCTATGGGTTCGAAAATTGTCGAAAAGTCTATTCGATCTGGAGATGGAAGCCATCGTGATTCTATGTGATAACCAGAGTTGCATAAAGATGACAGAGAACCTAGTGTTCCATGATAAGTTGAAGCACATAGAGATCCAGTATCACTACATGCGTGATATGGTGCAGAGGGGAGTTGTAAAGCTCCAATATGTTGGCACAGATGAGTAGGTTGCAGATGTGTTAACCAAGCCTATGTCTCGTGTGAAGTTTGAATACTTCCGAGACAAGCTTCGTATAGTCCGAAAGGACCTCCCTCGAAAGGGGGAGTGATGCTGATGATACTATGGTATCTTGACCAACAATTGGTAGCTTCGTTAGGATTTTATATCCTAGGGGATTGATCATCCCTGGACAGATCCCAAAGGTCCGGTAAGGACGGTCTGTTAGAGTACCTGTACATGTATATGCCAGTTGTGGTCAATAGTGGTAGCTCCGTTAGGATTTTATATTCTAGGGAATCTTTTGATTTCTGGGAAGATCCCGAAGGTCCGATAAGGATGGTCTGTCAGAGTACCACGTGGTAGCTCCGTTAGGATTTTTATATCCTAGGGAATCTTATGATTCCTGGGCAGATTCCGAAGGTCCGGTAAGGATGGTCTGTCAGAGTACCACAAAATGTTGTTGCACCTGCCTCATTCTGTTGCCATATGATGATGATGTTGTTGTCTCAGCCTCGTGTTGATGATGTTGTTGTCTCAACCTCGTGCTGATGATGTTGTTGTTTCAACCTCGTGCTGTTGATGATGTTGTTGTTTCAGCCTCGTGCTGTTGATGATGTTGTAACAGCCTCGGGTTGGTGATATTGTTGCTTTAGTGTTATGCTAATTGATGTTGATGTTTCAGCTTCATGCTTATTGATGATGATGCTACTCCAACTCCATGCTGTGAGCGATGATGATGATGCTACTCCATCTCCATGCTGTGAGCGATGATGATGATACTACTCCAACTCCATGCTGTGAACGATGATGATATTGATGATGAGAGAACTTCCGATGATTTGTAGATATGCCATTCAGTGTTCCAGATGCTGATGATGTTGCTGCCCTCTCTCTCCTGATGATGCTGTATTGGGTTATGTCAGTAGAATACCCTTCTCGTTAAGGGGGAGTGTTGAAATATTGTAACTTCGAAGAATATTCTAATTATAATTGAGTTATTATCTTATAGATCAAATCCCCTTTTGTGGATTGATCATGTCGGGTCTTGTATAAGACCAAGTCCCCTTTTGTGGATTGGTCAAACCATAGTTATATGGTGGTGTTTGTAAAGTCGGCCCCTGGGGTTTAATAAAGTGGTTTTAACCACTATTGGAAGAAGTCGGCCTTACTTGATGAAGAGACATAACCCTAGCGCCTCCTCAACTAGTATTTATAAGTGAGGAGGACGCCTCATTTGTTCACACACTCACTCACACTTCTAGTGCGCATCTTTTGAAGGAAGCTGCAGTTGCAAGAAGGAGAAGAGAGGCGCATGCTCAGTCGTAGTCTTTTCTTGGTGGTTTTGGTCTTAGTCTTGGCATTGTATTGACAATCTATTATTGAGGAAGTTTTTGCTGGGTTTTCTCCCCCATGAGGGTTTCCCAGGATAAAATGTTGTGTACCTTGTGATTGTGTTTCTTTCAGTGATCCTACTTATGCTGTTATGTGTTAGAGTTTAAGCTATTATTAGGTTTCTTTTCAATTTACTAGATAACCATAACATAGATAGGATCACTGAGAGAAACACAATTACAAGAGACACATCATTTATCCTGGGAAACCCTCATGGGGGAGAAAACGCAACAAAAACTTCCTTAATATAGATAGCCAATACAATGCCAAGACAATAAACCAAACACTAGAGAATATCCTCTCCCAAGTAGTGCACCTCTCTCTCTTCCTTCTTCTCCAACTGCAACTACCAAACTTGCGCTTTGGATGATTGAATGAGTGAGTGAACAAATGAGGCGCTGGCTTCCTTTATTTATACAAACTGGCAAGTGCTGAAAGGAGGTGTCTCTTCACTGATAGGGCCAACTTCTCTTTCTGGGTGCTTAGAACCACTTTAATTTGCCTGGGGGCCGACTTCTCAATTTGTATATTACAATTAGGGTTTGACCAATCCGCAAAAGGGGATTTGGTCATTTACAATAACTGACATGATCAATCCACAAAAGGGGATTGATCTAATGAATAATACATCAATAATAAATAGAATACTCTTTGCAGTTACAATATTTCAACACTCCCCCTTAACAAGAAGGGTATTCTACAACAACATCAGGCGAGAGAGAGGGCAACACCATCAACAACATCTAGAACACTGACTGACGTATCTATAAATCATCGGAAGTTTTTCTCATCATCGATATCATCAACAACACAACACAAAGGATGGAGCATCATCAACATCAGCACTAGGCTGAGAGTCTTCAACACGAGGCTGGCATCACAGCACGAAGCTGGCTAGACAATATCATCAGCACAAAGCTGGCTAGACAATATCATCAGCACGAAGCTGGCATCACAACACGAGGCTGGAAACACAACATCATTAGCATGAAGCTGGCATCACAGCACGAGGCTGGCAACACATCATCAACATGAAGCTGGCATCACAACACGAGGCTGGCAACACACCATCAGCACGAAGCTGGGATCACTACACAAGGCTGGAAACACATCGTCAACACGAAGCTGGCATCATTGCACGAGGCTGGCACATCATCATCAACATGAAGCTGGCATCACAACACAATGCCGGCAGCACATCACTACTCCCCCTTTCGAGGGAGGTCCTTTTGGACTATACCAAGCTTATCTCGAAAGTGCTCAAACTTTACACAAGATAGAGGCTTGGTCAACACATCAACAACCTGTTCAGCCGTGCTAACATATTGGAGCTTTATGGCTCCTCTCTGCACCATATCACAGATGTAATGATATCTGATCTCTATGTGTTTTGACTTGTCATGGAACACAGGGTTCTCTGTCATCTTTATGCAGCTTTGGTTGTCACATAGGATCATGGTTGCTTCCATCTCTAGATTGAATAGACCCGTCAACAACTTCCGAAGCCATATATGGCTTCACAACTGGCAGAACATGCAACAATGTATTCTGCTTCTGCCGTGCTGAGAGCAATGCTTGATTGCTTCCTACTCTGCCATGAGATCATGGCTGACCCCAGACTGAAACAACATCCTGAAGTGCTCTTTCTGTCAGAGACACTTCCAGCCCAATTTGAATTAGTATAACCACTCATTCTGAAGTCATGATCTCCATCGTAACTGAGGCCACAATCTAATGTACCCTTAAGGTACCTCATCACATTTTTTGCAGCAATCAGGTGAACACGTCTGGGCTCTACCAGAAACTGACTCAAGGTGTTCACAACAAAGCATATATCTGGCCTGGTGTTCATCAAATACATCAGTGATCCAATGATCTGTCTGTACAGCGTAGCATCAATCAATTCTGACAAAGTGTCAACCAGGAGTTTCAACTTTGTTTCCATGGATGTATTCATGGACTTGCACTCCAACATATTAAATCTCTTCAGTATTTTCACTACATACTTCCCTTGGTTAAGGAAGATCCTCTCTAGGCTCTACCAGACTTCAAGACCTAAGAAATAGTGCATTAGGCCAAGGTCTTTCATCTCAAATTCTGCAACGAGCTTCTTCTTACATTCAGTGATGAGATTTTCTTCTCCAGTTAAGAATAAGTCATCCACACACAACAACAATATAACAGGCTCATCATTCATAACCTTGAAGTAAAGGTTAGAATCAACTTTACTCTTGGGAAAGCCCAAGCACGTCAAGAAACTGTCAATCCTTCCATACCAAGCTCTAGGAGCTTGCTTCAATCCGTACAGAGCCTTCTTCAGCTTGCAGACATGAGTCTTCCTATCTTCAACTTCAAATCTTTGAGGTTGTTCTATATATAGTGTACACTTCTTCTTCAATGACTCTGTTGCCGTCCTAATACACACCTGGGTTATCGTGGAAGAAACCTTTAATCCACTTGGTGTGTCCTTGGGGGCAAGTCTCGAGTCAAGGTGTTGTCACCTGATCCTCAACTCCTCCGTCTAGGCCAACTCCTAGCGAAGCCAAGGG
>JZKD02S1673258.1:1139800-1152658 GCA_000966675.3 Picea glauca
GTGTCACGAAGTGTGAATGATGAAGAGTAATCGATCCAGGGTTATCATTATGCTCTCGAGCACTCTGTGGCAATGACTCCAGCTGGCCTGTGAATCTTTCTATTTCCCATTCGAATCATAACTCACACCATAATGCACAGATATCGAACGGCTCCACTGGTACCTCCGCGGGTGCGAGTTGGTACCTGGTACCGACATCCTGTTCCAAGAATAGCAGTGGTACCTAACCCAAGCGATATTAGTCCCATTATCAATTTAAAGCATTAAAGTGCATAAAAATAGTTTGAAATGCAAAGATACCTTAGGTGACCCCTTTGAATGATAGGGAGATGTTAAGTATGTCAAAATGAGGTCAAAAAGGTGGTACTGGCATATAAATGGAGGTCTGTGGTATATAATATAGGCAAAGAGCATGGTCAAAACCGGGGACCAACAGGCAGTGTAAACTAGAAAATATAAAACTCTACACCACATCCAAGTTTGAAGCACCAAACTATTAGCCACACATGAAAAGAAAGTTTCCAAGAAAACCTTGAAAAACCTTAATCCTTGATTCTTCAAGAAATACTCTCCCAAATATTCATTCAACCATAAGAATAACCAAGGAGGGGAGCCTCTTATACAGAGTTTTAGACTCTAACAATTTTCTTGGTTAAAACCCTAAATCTAGCCTAGGAGAACATAAACAACCATTATTCAATAACTAAGGTGGATAAGGTCAACAATACATAAAAATATGACGTGGTTATGCCACCTAGGCAACTCTTAAATGATAAATATCTATGAAGGTAGGTCATCTCCATCAAAAGTGGACTAAATTTAGGTCAAAGCTCCAATGTCTAGCCTCCAAGCATGGAATGGAGTCCAATGACCTCCCTCAAGTCTGGACAACCCCTCAAAATGGTGAAATAACCATGCAAGGCTCCAAGGTGACATGTGTGGCTAAAAAAGGGAGACATCTCCTCCAAAAAGTAGTCCAATGATCCAATGTGAGGTCTCTAAGGTGCAACAACCTCATCAAAGCATGCAAACGATCATATCCATGAGGTGAGGGGTCACAAATCTCCTAAAACAAGCTCCATCTCTAAGGGGAAAAAACGATGATGAATGCCCCCAAATATGTGTCAAGAGAGGGAGTGTCCCAATGGCGATGGTGAGTTATCCTCTAATCATCCATCATGCACATGAAATAGCCCTAAAAAAGGCTAGGCACTTTAGGGAGGGCCCCTCAAGTGCATAAAAATATGTAGAAGGGGGAGGGTGCTCCACATGAAAGTGTCTTTCATGTTCTAAAGTGCCAAATACATACCAAATAACTCCCCAAGTCATAGGGGAATAATCATCTAGGCCAAAGTGTGACATACATACATATATCCATGCTTATGATAAAGGGGAAGTGTGCTTCCAGGTATAAAACCTTTACAATAACATAACACAACTTTTACAAAGGGTAAAGTGAAAAAGCCTAGGGGAACTCTAAGTCACGTGTCCCTATATACCCATCTTAGGACCCCCACACATCCATCTTGACCTTAATTGATCTCAAGAAGATGGTTAGAATGAGCCATAAAGGTAGGACTAGTTTTGAAATTGACTCTAGAAGGACATGTCATGACCAACCATAAGGGTCTAGAGAAACCACCTAAGTAAAAAAAACACTTCACATAGATCAATAAGAATGGTCTAGTAGAAATACAATTGATACACCGTCACCACATTTGGCTCATCTTGATACATCACAAAAATCCTCATGAGATACATGAAGGCACCACTGATCATGGAACACCAGGCTTGGGCATGAACTCAAAATGTGCAACAAGATCAACTTTGATGTTGGGGCAACTTGGGTAAAGGAATTGGATAACTTGATGCAAATCTAAGGGTAACACTTCCCAAAATTATTCATTACACATATACGACACTCTTGAGTGAAGTGAAATTTAAGCATGGTAAAGCCATTCACATTTGTATTGAATTTGTTCTCACCATTATTGGATACTTTTTTGTTTTGTTTAAGTTGGTTAATTATCTATTCATACTCACGTAAAAGGTACATATTGTCTAGGTGGCATGTTGTTTAGAAGAGATCTTACCACCTCGATTTCAAAAAAGGTAGACATGTCCTTTGTTTCAAGTGTGTGCAAAGGTATTGCAACATCTAAAAGCCCATCTAATAGTGTTATGTTTTGCTTTAAAGAAATTACGAGATGTCTAAAGCTAACTTTAAGTAGAGGCTATGATAGAGGCATCTTCAAAAACAAAGGAAGATAAGCGCACCATAAAATTTATGATATGGGAGACAATCCTCAAGGTTTGAATCCACATCAATTGGATTTGTTGGAGTACCTTTTGCCTCCTTGGTCTAATTTTCTTCCTCTAACGCAACTACATCAACATCTCTTGTTATAATGGTTTCCTCTACCTTTGCATCTCCCCCCATTGTTTCTTTGTTTTCCATCTCAATACCCTAGATAACAATAATCAAGGTGTCATACTTGAGTCCAGTTGGTCCAGCCTTTGAAGGACAATGTTTTCTTGAAGCCCTCTCCTGTCAATTCCACAAGCTAGTAATTCCTTGATATGCCAATACATGGCTACAGTTTTGGTGTACTTCGATTCCTTTCCCTTGGAGAAGCTAGTGTCTAGATTAAGCTTCCTAATTTCCGCACCTACCTTAGCAGTTAAAGTTCTACCCTTTTTCATCCTAACTCTATCTTCCATGGCCTCAACTTCCCTTCTCTTCGCTTTTGAATGCCTACTTTGGTACGAGCTAGCAATAACTATTGCATCCCTTGTCTTCTTAGTGGAGAGGGTCACTCCCTTACATGAATTCAATCCCTGGGTGATATGCCTCTCTTCTTAACCTCCCAAACCGATATTGATTCGATGTGTTCCATGTAAATAGACAAAGCACTAGCCCCCCTGTCCACCAACATTCTAGGTGAATGTCTACGCCCAAATCTTCCAAATGCTCTTTCAATTTGCTCAACCTCGTTGCATTGAACACCTCTTCAAGTATTTCCTTTCTCATCATCATTTTGAGTCATGGCATTCATGGGAGAGGTCACACTGTTATAGTAGAAGTACCCTCCATTCAAGCCGAATGCCAAGAGGAAGGCACTTCGTGAGTAAAAACTTGTCCTCATTACCTTTGCTTAGCATTGTTCAATCCCTTCTCCACATGCTCTCATCTCCTTCGTCCGAGGGGCCACCTCCATCAATCTCTTCAAAAACACCCATTTGGGGAATTTCACTATTCTTATTTTATTATGAAAGTACTTTATGCATTATTTTTTAAATATATTTTCATAAAGCATTGTCAATACTAAATTAGGGGTCTTCCTAGGAATCAAGACTAAATTTATTTTTTTTTCCAGGTTATAAAGCCTGGGAAAACTCCCCAAGTACTCCCCTTCATTTCGAGGATGGTACCTAGGGTAAACTCTAGAATCTTCAGGGCATAAGGTCAATCAACAACAAAGCTCGAAGCCATTACAAAAATATATTCATTATGAGCTCAACATGTCACTTATGGGAATTGAACCCAAGTGGGGAGATTAATAATCATTCGTTTCAACGACTCGAGTTAAACCCAATTAACATCAAGGCTAAAAATCTATGTTCATATTGAATGCTAATTTTAAGAAGATAATCTACTTAAAGAAGCTTAACCTAAATCGACATTTTGATCTTATAATGTATGGTTCAACAATAGTTTTTCTAAATATCAAATTTACTTTTGGGTGAGAACAAATTATAATGGGAAGTTGAAGTTGAACTTTATAATTAATATAAGTGATAAATGTTTAAAGGGTCATAATTTGTGTTAATGGTGAACATTAATTATAGGGCAGTGATAACAATGGAATAATGTATTACATCGTGTATTAAAGAAAAACTTCTTGTAGACAATGATTCCTTGTTAATAAAATTGCATTCTTTATAAAAATTTCTGAAGGGTTTTTACTGCATACTTTCCTGGTCCAAGGAATACTTCACCACACTTCTGCCATACATCCTAGTCCCAAGTAATAATGCATGAGACCAAGATCTTTCATATCGAACTCAGAAGCTAACTCCTTCTTACACTGGGTGATGAGAGACTCTGCACCTGTCAAGAATAAATCATCGACATACAACAATAGAATCACATGTGCATTGTTCACAACCTTGTAGTAGAGATTTGGATATGCATGATTGTTAGAGAAGCCAATTCTTATTAAGTAACTGTCAATTCTGGCATACCAAGCTCTTGGAGATTTCTTGAGTCCATACAACGCTTTCTTTAATTTGCAAACATGAGTGTCTCTGAGATGCACCTCAGAACCTTGAGGTTGTTCAATGTATACTTCTTCTTCAATTGCTCAATTGAGAAAAGTTGTTTTTACATCCATCTGATGTAAACTCCATCCCATGGAAGCAACAAGAGACATAATGGCTCTAATAGAAGTATATCTGGCATCATGAGCAAAGGTTTCGTCATAATATTCTCCCTCCTTTTGGGAGAACCCTCTAGCCACGAACCTTGCCTTGTATTTATCTATGCTTCCATCTACTGCATGTTTGATCTTGTAGACCCATTTTGAAGTTACCACTGATTTTTCCCTGGGCCTAAGCACGATTTCCTATATGTCATTTTTCACGATAGACTGGTATTCTTTTGTCATGGCTTCTTTCCATTGTTTCTTTTGAATTACTTCAAATGTGGTGGGTTCTTCATTTATAATTTTTGTCATACATGTTGCATAGCTACATAATCTTTTGGGCTTCTTTCTTTCTCTGAAAGTACCACTTGGAGCTTTGTGTCTTTCTACTTCTTCTAGAGTAGCTTCAAGCCAAGCTGGACGTATTCTAGTTTTGGGTAGATTGATTGATTCAATAGGTCCGCATGGTTGTACTGGATGTTCAAGTTGTTTCAGTTCTTCATTTCGACTTTCTGGAAAACCAATGCTTTCTTCTTTAGGCTCTTCATATTCCTCTTCCATGGAGTCTTCTATAGACTTCTTGAAAGCCAACTTCTCATCCAAAGTTACGTCTCTGCTGACTTCAGTCTTATGTTGTTTTGGATATAGATTATGTAGGCTTTGGAGGATTCACTATATCTAACAAATATGCCTTTCCTTCCTAAGGGTTCTAGTTTCTTCCTTTTGTCCTTGGGAACATGAATGTAAACGGGACAACCAAAGATTCTTAAGTGTTCCACACTAGGTTTCTTTCCTAATAAGGCTTCTTCTGGAGTCATATCCTTCAATATGTGGTGGGGACTTCTATTCTGAACATATATTGTTGTCATGGTTGCTTCTCCCCATAGGAACATGGATAGACTTTGATCATTCATTAGTGCCTTCATGGTTTCTTCAATGGATCTATTCTTCCTTTCTGCTACACCATTTTGTTGAGGATTATGAGGAACGATTAACTCCCTCCTAATCCCTGTTGATTTACAAAAGGCAACAAATTCCTTGGATGTGTATTCTCCTCCATTATATGTTCTCAAAGTCTTGATTTTCTTGCTTGTGAGGTTTTCTATTTCTACCTTGAATTCCTGAAACTTGTTGAAAACTTCATTCTTTGTCTTCAAGAGATATAACCAAGTCTTTCTTGAGTAATCATATATGAAGGTTACATAATAAAGATAATATCCTAGAGATTTGACTAGCATCAGACCACAAACATCTGAATGTATTAGATCTAGGATTTCCTTGGATCTATTATCACTACTTGAGAATGGCTTCTTAATATTTTTACCAAGTGCACATCCCCTGCAAATTCCTTCATGTACAGATTGTAGTTCTGATATTCCTTCAACCATTCTCTTGAGGAAAGGTAATGCTTGATAGTTAAGATGAGCATACCTTCTATGCCAAAGTTCATCGAGATTGACTTCATCATGTACAAGAGCTTCATCATTTCATTCTAGTAGTTTGTATAATCTACCTTCACGAGTTCCAATAACTCTAGCATTCTCTATGTTGGAGTCTTTAGACCAAGATACTACTTCACCATCTACAAAGGCTATTCTATTTCCTTTGTCTTCTAAGCAAGAGATAGATATAAGATTCTTTTTTAAACCAGGTACATATAAGACATTACTCAAATGAACATTATTACCTGATTCCAATTTGATGGAGGCTTGACCAATTCCTTTGACTAGATAGGTGTTCTTGTCTCCAAGTTCTACTTTGTGAGATGTCTTCTTTTCGTTCAGATTAGAGAGTCTGACCTGGTCTCCTGTCATATGCCTGGAAGCTCCACTGTCAATTATCCACATGTTATCTTTAAGGGATCCTGTAAGAGATGAATAGTGTAGATGATCTGCCCTTTTATTCATGATTTCTATGGATTGATAGTTGGTCAAATTTTGACTTTGACTAGTCAAACTTTGACTTTGATTGGTCAAACATTGACTTTGACCCAAAATATCAACCTTGATGTTTTTCCTTATGAGAGTGATAATAGGTGCACTGGACTAAGGCACAATAGGATATCCTTTCCTTGGTCAAAATGTTCCATCATAAGGTGCTGGGCAAAAGGTGTAGGGTTTTGCAGTTGCACCTGCTAGAAACCCTAGCGATAGTGCTTTAGTAACTACACCTGCTAGAAACCCTAGTGACAGTTCTTCAATGAGATTTTTAATGTATGGATTATCTTCCTTCCAGTGGTTAAACTAACTGGAGGAGGCGTGGGCCCATAACCTATTAGAATATAAGAGATGTGCTCATTTTCACCATAGACAATATAACAATATTGTCACCCAACCATAAGCACAAAGGCCATCCCAAGCACCTTTAACCTTGACAGATAGAACGATTATGGAAGCCAACCAAGGTAGCGTACCTCTCTCCAAGGTTAGTGTACCAAACAACAATAGTCAAAGATCAAGAAGAAAGTCCAAACCATAACCCAAGACTAAGTCACTACTGCAACAATTGCAGTTCTCCACCAGTCATGCACACCTCTAGTGCTTATGCAGTTGTGAGTGAGTGAGTCCAAAATGATCTCTAGCGCCCTCTATTTATACTGCTCCAACTCACCTGACTGGGCCAACTTCTCTTTCTGGAGATTAATAACTCAATATTAATTAATCTCTTGAGTCGACTTGTCTTCTAGGGTTATTGTCTAACATTTTAGGGTTTCTCTTGCTTCTCGGAATATTCTTGTCTCATCAAGGTTACACATAGAGGTTAATACCTCCCACAACTACCATAATATCAACATTATGAAGGGTGCACCACTATGTTGGTGAGAAAATTAGATTTTAGTTTTTGCTTTGTGAATTTATTCTTTACATTAAGTAGAAGACAAACGTTTTGAGAGTCTAGATTTGCATGTTTGTTGCTCATGTTATCAATAATATGTATTTTTAGGTTAACGTAGTTTGTACCTATTATTTTATTGGGTGTGTTCAGTTATAGGTTTTATTTTTTGTTACTCAAAATATATATCCAGGGGAAACCCATTGGTCACTTCCCCTCATTCTGAGGATGGTATCCATGGTATAATGGATTCTACATAAGCTTGAGGCTTTGCCAACAATATCATGATGATCATGATACTCAACATACGACTCACAAAGAACATCATGTCACAATGTGGGATTTGAATCTAGGTGGGAAGGATAACAAGTTTTCTTGCAACCGCTTGAGCTAGACTCACTTGAAATTTTTTCAATGATAAGCTATTTATAATTTAGGTTGAATTTCTGAGTTGCTTACCATGATTTGATTTTTAACATGGTATTATAGTGTGTTTTCTTAAACCCTATAGGAATCCATGTATGGATAATAGGGCTTATGCCAAGGATGGGGAGTTGTTGGATGGTTTTAGAGGTGGGATACCCGAGATCTGTTCTTGAGAAAAACATTGTGTGCATGTGATAGGTTGGTTTAGGTTGCTTATTTGTTCTACCCAGTAATGTGTTTCAAGAGCAACAATATGACTACATTCAATCTAAGATAAGAAGACATATTGGAAGGCCCCTCCGACTATGTTTGGTGGAATTGTTGGGTACAAACATTGTTGTAGGATCATGATCTCTCAGATTTCATAGAGACTAAGGTTATAAAGCCCACAAATCTTGCACACTTGGTAGAATATAAAAAGAAGATGGACAAGATAAATAAAGTCATACTTGACTATATGAAGGATGACTTGATCCCTCACATCACTGGGAAGACCATGGGTAAGAAGATATTTAATTCTCTAGTCACTCTATATCAAAGTGAAAACATTGAAAGATGATTTTGAGGTATAAGCTTAGAGCCACATAGACGACCAAGATAGATACTATAGTCTGTGACTTGATGAAGATAATTGAACTCCATGATCAACGTGCAATGACTAGAGAAGAGGTCAAGAGTGAAGAGTTAGTATCTCTAGCCTTGAATGGGTTTTCACCTTCTTGGAAACCTTTTGTTTAGGGTGTTTTTGCTCGAGTTAAGATTCCCACCTTTGAGAAGCTATGGGGATGAGATTAGAGATACAATGTAGTATAAAGGAAGAAGCACATAATCTATTCCTCGTTAGTTGGATGAAGAAGGGAAGTGAGTAAGGAGGTTTTGGGAGCTGTTAGAAAGGAAATAAATAAGATTCAGGTTACTCAAATTGATGTAAGGACTTGAGCCACATCAAGTGTGTCAAGTTTTATAAGTTTTTCCACTTTGCTTCTTAGTTCCCTATGAAGAAAGGGAGGGAAAACCACAACAACAAAAGTAGTTTTCAAGGAGCACATAAGCCTCTACTAAAGTGGATAAGCTTACATCCAAGTTTTAGACATTGTTCTCCATGGTCTCATGCCTTTCATCTAAATTCGTGTGTGGTGTTGGATGGTATGTGGATAGTGGTGCATCCAAACATATGAGAGGGTGATCTATAAAAGCTGTTGGCATATCTAGTGAAATCCCTAGTGCATGATAGTGACAACTTGTGCGAGCTTTGTTACAAGAGCTTGGGTCATTTTAATATTATGGTAGCTGCGGGAGGTATTTACCTCCACGTGTAAACCTGACGAGAATAGAAGACTCCGGAAAGCATGAGAAAACCCTAATGAGTTGGCTAATAACCCTAGAAGTCTTGTCGACTCAAGAAGATAATTTATATTAGGTTATTAGCCTCTAAGAGAAGAAGTTGACCATAAATAATAATAATATATTGAACAGACATGTACCCAGAAGGAGAAGTTGGCCCCAACAAATTTGGCAGAACCACTATAAATATAGGGCAACAGATCTCATTTGACATCATCTCAGAATTGCAGAGCAACAACTGGTGCGCACTGCAGTACCCAGTTTGGTGCGCACGGGTGGAGGAGAGCTGCAGGTTCAGCTGTTGCAGCTAGCAGTTTGGGTGTTGGATTGGACTATCTCTTGGCTAGAGTTTGGACTATCTGATCAACTATTGTTGGTGTGCTATCCTTGGAGGAAGATGCGCTACACCTTGTTTGGCTATCTAGTCTAGGGTTTTCTTCCAGAGTAATTCTCAGTCAAAGTTAAGGTGCTCAGAGGGTGGCTTCGGCCTATGGTTGGGTGACGAGGGTATCATCAATGGTAAAACAAGAACACCTTCTTCTATATTCTAATAGGCTATGTGCCCACACCCCCTTCATTCATCCTAAAACACTGGAAGGAAACATAACCGCTAGGATATTGAGCTTACTGAGGAACTGCGGCTAGGGTTACTAGCAAAAGCAACTCCCAAGACACTGTCGCTAGGGTTACTAGCAGGAGTAGTTGCAGAAACCCTAATCCTCTCATTAAGGAACCTTAAGTGAAGAGATTGTCCCAATCTCCAGACATATCGGTGTGCCCTAGCCTAGCGCATCTCCTGATACTCTCAGCAAGCCAAGATGTGAAGTTTGAATTTCTGGTCAAATCTAGGGTTTGACCAAGTCAAGCAGCCATGATTAACTCTATGAAGTTTGAGAACAAGTTAGATGGAGCCTCTAACTTCAGAGCGTGGAAGACAAGGATCGGCCTCATCCTTGCCAAGAATAAAGTGCTGGATATCGCGAAAGGAAAGATCGTGAAGCCAGAGTTTGAAGAAGGAAAAGAGAAGGAACCGCAGAACGTTGCAGCGATGGAGAAGTTCAAAGATGTTGACATCAATGCCATGAGTATCATAGTGGATTCCATAAAATACCACTTGATACCCTACATCTCCCATCTTGACTCATCGAAGAAGATGTACGATGCCCTAACAAATCTCTTCTCAGTCAGAAACATTGGACAAGTTATGAGTATGAAGAATGAGCTCTGTAACATGAAGATGAATGATGACGACAACGTGACATAATACTTTGTAAGGATCTCTGAGTTAAGAGATCAACTACAATCTATTGAAGAGCTCACTTCAGAAAAGGAATTGGTGAATATAGTACTCAATGGTCTTCCCAAGACATGGGATGCATTTGCCACAAGCATGAACACAAGGAAGGAGTACCCTACATTTGAATAACTTTGGACTTGTTGTGCTCAAGAAGAATCAAGGATTAATGCAAAAGAGAAACCCCAAAAGAAGTACGATGATCAAGCTTTCACAACAAGATTCAAGAACTTCAGGAACAAAAGGAAGTTTGGTTCAAGGAGGAAGCCAAATCAAGAAAGAGACATTTCATAAGTACAATGCTTCAACTGTCGAAAGTATGGTCACTACAAGAATCATTGTCCCGAGCTAAAGAAAAGGAAGGAGAAACACAAAGCATCAATTGCCGAAGAAAATGAACCTACAAAGAAGACTAAGCAGGATGGAAGAGACTTCTTCTTCTAAAGTTAACAAAACTCTTCTTACTTCTTGTACATATCTTGTATATCTATCTCTTGGGAGATAATGTGTTCCAAGAAGAACTATACCTATGGAAGAACAACAAGATAAGAATGGATATCATTAGACAATACACATGAAAGGATGAAATACAAATCATGTGGAAGCTATTGCAAGATAAGACGAATCAATCATGAAGAAACTTAGAAGAAGCAAAGATAGAAAGAAGTCAACAATCGAGAGAAAATTGGAAAAAGACTTATGACGTTTTGTAGAAAACAACAAGATGGAAGCATGGACTCTATTAGACAAGATAGCAAATTATATATTGCAGAAGACAATAAGGATGCAGATGGAAGCATGGACTTTGTTAGGTGGAGGGAGCCAATTATATGCACCTATACTTGAAGCGAGGATTAGGAGGGAGCTAATCCTATGATTCATTGAAGATGATGAAATATATATATCCATGGTAGCAGCCATGAAAGACAGTACGTGTTCAGTTCAACCGTAGAATAAGACTTCTTCGAAGAGAAGCCTTAAAGTATTCCTGGTTGTCCATCCAGATCCGTGATCCTATGATAAAAGGAAGAAGTGGAATCTCTAGGGCATGGAATCTATAAGAAACTCCATGGACCCAAGAGCTAAACAAAAACAACAGGAAGAACATGAAGATTCCAAGAAAGAAAGAGAAGCCAGAACAACCAGTCATTATATTAAGAATCACAAGATTACCAACTTGATATGAACTCACTAAAAGAAATCAAGCAGAAGAACTGAAAGTCATGATGAAGAACAATGTATGGAAGACTTATGAATGAAAACATTGCAAGATCGAGAACCAGAGGTTATCCCAGATGGAGGGAGAAGACTATGATTATTACTTGTTCCATTAAACCAGACTTATCTCTACATAAGTCATTATATCATCCGCAACATCCATGAGTCGAAATTCTACATCAGATGAATGCAAAGAATGTTCTCCAGAGAAATTGAATAAAGAGTGTATGAAGAGCAATCTCAAGACTTTGAGGCATACCAGAAAGAGACTCCTGTATGCAGATAGAAGAAGATAACTTGGTGGAGAACCTCCAGTGCACAAAAGAAGCGTGGTGAAGATTTCCTATAACATCAAGATGACTACTTAGTAGATCAGATCTCATGATGACAGAAGAAGTGCCACATAGATATGTTCCGGTTTTCCAACTATGATATACTCTATTGTTCAGATCTACATGAAGCCTTCACAGTGCTCCAGACTAAAGTACATTTGAAATCAAGCATTACATTATCCATGATGAAGTCATGAAAGGAGAAAATGATTCTCCAATACATATCTCCACAGATGAGCAGATAAGAAGACATTTTGGTAAAGCTTCTATCCAAGATGAAAGATTTTGCGTACTCAAGCTAGAGCTCATGGAAACAACTTCCTTCTTATTGAAAAAGGAAGAAATGACTCTCCAAGTTAGGAGGGAGCACTAAAAACATTATTGAATACATTCATCTTTAAATTTGAAAAATAGTCCATCTTGGATAGATGCTTTCCTGTTCAGAAAGTGGATTGAGACTTTTGACGGATAGTCACTTCCTATTGTGGTTAACATGGGAAGTAGTCTGATTGTTGATGTATCATAGACAACGACTTCCCATTGTGGTTAACATGGGGAGTGGTCTAGGGCAGTCTCTCTTCTTGAGGGTTACTCAAGAAGACTGGCCCGCCTCGCCAGACAACGATTTCTCATTGTGGTTAACATGAGGAATGGTCTGTTTTGGAGGTTGATGCAGGACAGTCTTTTCCTCTTGTGGTTAATAGAGGAAATGGTTCGGACAGTCATTCCTTAGGGTTTATACATTCTCTCCAGGGTGCACTTTGATTAGTGTAGGAGGAATGGCCTAGGGTGGGGAATGGTCCAGGTCAACAATCAGGGACAAACATTCCTTAGGGTTTATACATTCTCTCCAGGGTGCACTTTGATTAGTGTAGGAATGGCCCAGGGTGGGGAATGGTCCAGGCTCAACATTCCTTAGGGTTATACATTCTTTCCAGGGTGCACTTTGATTAGTGTAGGAAGAATGGCCCAGGGTGGGGAATGGTCC
>JZKD02S1673258.1:1152708-1211069 GCA_000966675.3 Picea glauca
GACAATTATTCTTCCTTGCTTGAGAAGAATAGTCCAGATATCTCATTATTCTACTCTGAGGCAGATATTCTTTCAGAGCTCACAGATGTGAGTGAAAGATTGGCCCAGATAATTCGGTTTATATCATAACATTGTTTCTGTGCAGGTTGCTATCCGATGTTTGTTATGAAGATTATATGACAATAGATGTAGACAACTGTGGTGGATATGTTCCACTATCCGTGAGGCAGATATTCTTTCAGAGATCACAGATGTGAGTGAAAGATTGGCCCAGATGATTCAGTTTATATCATAACATTGTTTCTATGCAGGTTGCTATCAGATGTTTGTTATGAAGACTGTATGACAGTAGATGAAGACTACTGTGGTGGATATGTTCCACTGTTCATGACTATACGTTGTTGATCAAGTACTTGTGTGTTACTTGGTGTGGTAGTGAACCACTGGATTGTAGTTATGTACTACTATGAATAGACACAGTTGTGTTCTATTTTTTCTAATTGCCTTGAAGACCATCAATAGTTTATTGGAGATAATCCTCATCCAGACAAATGATGAACATAGATTTTCCAGACGGAAATTAGTTCAGAGCATTTACTCTTCTAGATTATAAGAATGGCTCTTGTATCACTCTATGGTGTGAGTGACTTATCCAACATCATGTCTAATTACTCAGATGAAGTATGGTTTCAAGAGATGATGCAGCTGCTGGTGATGGTGATGCTCATGATCTAGTCATGAGATAGTCTAGACGACTATATTGATGCTACCGGGTAAATGGTATGTTTTTGTGCTCAAGACCGTTACCTGTAATACTTCCCTAAGCTAGGAGGGAGTGTTAATATTATGGTAGTTGCGAGAGGTATTTACCTCCACGTGTAAACCTGACGAGAATAGAAGACTCCATAAAGCAAGAAAAAACCCTAATGAGTTGGCTAATAACCCTAGAAGTCTTGTTGGCTCAAGAAGATAATTTATATTAGGTTATTAGCTTCCAAGAGAAGAAGTCGGCCAGAAATAATAATAATATACTGAACAAACATGTACCCAGAAGGAGAAGTCGACCCCAACAAATCTGGCAGAACCACTATAAATACAAGGCACCAGTTCTCATTTGACATCATCTCAGAATTGCAGAGCAACAACTGGTGCGCATTGCAGTACCCAGTTTGGTGTGCACGTGTGGAGGAGAGTTGCAGGTGCAGCTGTTGCAACTAGCAGTTTGGGTGTTGGCTTGGACTATCTCTTGGCTAGAGTTTGGACTATCTGATCAACTATTGTTGGTGTGCTATCCTTGGAGGAAGATGCACTACACCTTGTTTGGCTATCTAGCCTAGGGTTTTCTTCCGGAGTAATTCTCAGTCAAGGTTAAGGTGCTCGGAGGGTGGCTTCGGCCTATGGTTGGGTGACAAGGGTATCGTCAATGGTAAAACAAGCACACATTCTTCTATATTCTAACAATTTGCAACACAAATCATCATCGATATTGAAGGACATGGTGTAGGGATCACTGGATTTTAAGTTCGAGAACACATGTGTGCAAGTGATGTAGCAAACATGCCAAGACTTCTTTCCCAAGCATTGAGCACAGGTCAAGAGAGTTTATTGAGATAATACATTTAGATGTATGTAGACCCATGATTTCGACTTCACTATTAGGTAACATTTATTGATGATTCCTATTGGGGGACCTTGATCTACTTCATGAATACCAAGGATGAGGCCTTCAAGAGGTTTTAAGAGTTTAAAGCTATTGTAAAAAATTACAAGGGTAAGAAGGTTAAAGTGTTGAGATTAGACAATGGAGGAGAGTATATCTCCAAGGAGTTTGACATTTTTTGTATAGAAGCGAGGATAAAGACGGGGTAAAAATGCCTTACAACCTACAACATAATGGGGTTGTAGAAACGAAGAACATGTCCATCATAGATATTTCCAAGGCAATGATCCATGACCTAGATCTCCTTGTGTATCTTTGGAAAGAAGCATGTTGCACAATTGTATACTTTTTGGATAGGTATCCTTGTAGTATATTGAAGACCAAGACACTATAAGAAGATTTTATTGGTAATAAACCATAAGTATCATATTTTCATGTTCTTAGTGGTCCTATATATATTCATATTCTTGAGGAGAGAATAACTAAGTTGTAACCCTTTAGTTTGAAGGGTATTTTATTGGGATGCAACGAGACTTCTAAGGCTTACACAATCTACATTCCATCTCAACGATAGATAGTTGTAAGTTGAATATGCCAAATTTGACAAGAAGGTAGGGTTCTCTAACTCTCAAGAGTCTCCTATAGAGATTGATGAGGTTAAGAAGGTTGCTTCCCTAAAAAATGATCCACTGGTTCTAGGTAAATTAAAGTTGGATCGGTCAGGGTCCAATACAAGTATATAAACAACTTTACCACCCAATGCACCAAGGATGTCAAGGTGGATTACATAGATATTGCAAGAGGTAGAGGAGTAATTTGGTGCTCCAAAGATTTTTTTTTGGGTAAGCTATCCTCCTATGTAATACCCCAGTTTTGATCCCCAGATTAATATTGTATTTTTGTTTACTTGATGAAAGGCCAGAGTGCCTGTAAAGTTGAAAGGATGGAGAGCCTTAATACTAAAAACACATCACTGGTTGAAGACATATAAGAAAATAGTTATAGGGGGTTATGATTCCATGAGAGGGGGGGATAAAGGGGCTAAGCCAATTTATTATATTTATTCACCCATCTTGGAATTAGTTGGAGATATTGGTTACATGGGCTTCTCGGGGAAGCCATGTGGTGCATTATGGGAATGCATATTTTAACCATACGTTTTGGTTGTTGGGTCATTCATGGTCATTTTGGTTCTTGGTTTTTTCATGGGAATGAAATGCTAGAGGGAGAGAGCCATTGCTAGTTGGTTGTAGATGTCTACTAGTTATTTCAACAAGGAATTGATTCTTTCGTGCATGAGAGTAATGGTGGTTGTGAAAGAACTATCCACAACTGAGCATTCTTGGAGCTCCCAACATTGAGATTTCTTAGCCAGTAGCATTGGAGCCCTAGAAATAAGTGGAACATCCCGAGGGAATGCATTGTAGAGAAGAGGGTTCATTTCTTTGGATTGTGCAAGCTAAGGATGACACATGGTAGAATCCCCACCTTCACCCATAGGAACCATAGAAAGAGATTTTTCTTATGATTGCACTTGCATCACACCTAAATCAAGTGCTCAAGTCCACATATCACCATAAGAATGCATCCATATGTCAAGTAAATAAAAAGCTAAATAATATATTAAAACATATTCATGGTGAATTTTAACTCATCATCCATCATGTCACATATGCCAAAATTCCTCAAAATTTTCGTGCTTCAACTCAACCTTGCTAAGCTATTAAACCAATCACCAACTTAAGATGTCATATGTCACCATGCACATATGCCATGTGTCACCTGCTAAAAATAAGCTTGAAAATGTATTGATTATGTATGTGAAAACACTTCTCAGCAAGAAGTCATCCATCAACCCAAGATGACAAGGATGAATATAACCATGCCAACACCCATGCAAACCATCACACTGCCAAAAATAGAAGGTACTAAAACTAGCAATGACCTAAAAAAATGAAGGAAACTTGAAAATGAATCTTGGCTACACAACTTTAAAGTTGATACATGCATGATCCTAGTTAACTCATAAGTCTACTTGGAAAATAACTTGCTAAAAATAGAATTCTATTAAAAATAGTAAGTTCAGCCACTGATCTCAAAATATCAAAGTATATCCAATGGAAACACTTTGTAAAATTAGTAATGCCTAAAATATGCACCACTAAAAATAGAAATGTGAAAAATAGACTTGCATGCATTGGAATTCCCACACTCTAAATGACATTGCAATTTTGTTTTTTGAAAAATATGTCTTATATTTATAGGAAAAGTGTTTACAAAAAATAAAGAAAAAAGTGGAAGGGTGTATATACAATGGACATCATAACCTATTTCATAATGATATTAATACCGAGATAAAATCAGAATAAGCTATGGGATCTAAAGATTGGACATCTTTGATGGTGTACCTCATCTCACACATGGTACAAAAAATAGACAGTGAGATAACTTCATGATAAAAACAGAATTACACAGAAGCACGAGGACATCCATGCTTAGACATGGAAACCCTTATGTAGATGTCACCTCAGGCCCTGGGATAGTTCACATGGTACCCACAAAGAATTCTTGGCATAGGCTAACAACATCTAGACTATAGACATTGGGACATATCTCAGACCAAATCTTCTAGTTATTGCAAATCCTCCAACCAATGATCTATCAGGACTGATGCAGGCGACACTTTGAAATACTCCATATCTTGCAAAAGGCACAAGGCACCAATTTCTACTAGTTATGATAATGCTTCAATATAAGCCTTCAATGCTAACTTTGACTACACTTTGTGAGTTCCTAATAAGTTATGAAATTATCGATTACATTTGCAACCCATACATATAGGAAAATGTTGGTGGTGAAACATTTATTACTCCCAAAACTAAGATTGGTTTTATTTATAGATGAATCTCCAACAATTTTAAGTAGACATGTACTTTTCTTGCAAGAATGATACATATTTGTAAAAGATAAAAAAAAATAGCCATGTTTAAAACAATTGGAAAATAATTGATTGGAAATGAGTTGAAATAGGATAAATCAATAACTATTTTGTTTGTTTGAAAATAATTAAACTAACACATTTTCTATAGAGATGGGAACATTGCATGAAAGTGTCTTGTCCATCATACCCTTTCACCAAGCCCAACTGACAAGGAGTCTCTATATGCTTGGGTGTGTAACTCTTGTGTGTAATTTTTCATAAATGCCATTGAAATTTAATGTGGAGCCCAATATTTGTAAACTTTAATCACATGAATCATGGGGACATAATCACTATAAAATTTGTGACTCATAGTCTTATATTATTTCCTATCCTAACCGTACTAAATCATCATGGAGTATCCAAGTCATTGGAAACCAAGAGTTGCAAGAGGTAATGAAGGTAACTCTACAAGATAAGGAATAGAGGGGTGCACCATTGCTAGTGAAAGAAATATTGGTTTTTGTCCCAACCAATCAACCAACATGCACATTCAATCCAAGGAAGAAGAGTGACCCCATAGATGAGAGGCAATCATGGAGTTGAAAATATGACCCATATGGCCCATGTAATGGCCCTCAATTGCTCATTAATAAGCCACATACAATCCATGGGATGAATTTCCCTAGTAGATTGGTTTTGTATGGGTTGTTAGCAATATATATGAAACAAATTAAGACTTGAAAGACTAGAATATGGCTCATGGAAGTCATGGAAAAAATGGCATTTTACTCTCTCTCTGAAGCTGAAATGGTTCATCACAATTTCTTTGAGTGTGAATATGTTTACTGTTCAAGTTTTAATATGTTTACTTAATATCTTCTATAATAAATTAAGTGTTAATATGTTTACTATTTTGAGTTTAAGAAGCATATATCCAAAACAAAAATAGCCTACAAGCCTTAGACTGACAACTTATTATTGCAACATAATTGGATTTTTCTTTAACCATGGTGGTCTTTGAAATAAAGACTATATCCAAAAAGAAAGAGTTATTTTTTAAACCATTTGGTAACACACAATGAAGGATCTAGATCAACAAACACACAATGAAGGATCTAGATCAACAAACACACAAAGGAAGGATTGTAGATAAATAAAAGCATGAAGGCCAATGTGTTACCTCCACTATCTACACCAAAATATTTCTTCTAACTTCTTTGTGTATCCCTTTGCTTTTGTTTCCCGATACTTGGTGATTTTCTTCATGTCTTCTAATTTATATTGGGTGTAAACCTATCAACGTAAGAAATCATTCAAATGTACAAAATATTAAAAAACTCAAGAAAGAATAAAATTATGACATATGAGGTCCCATTCAAGGTACTTGAAACATATTCAAATTAAATAGTCATTAAAATGATTTGGATAACATACCTCCCCTGACCACAAATTATCCATCATTATGTTTGTCTAATACCCGTAGTGCCAAATCATTCAACCTCCATAAATATCTATAAAATGAATACAACTCATATTGATAGCATTATTTACTTTAAGATGCATTTTTATAAGAATGTCATAACATACATTGACAATGCTTCCAAATGTCACCTTATAAGCCTTGTTTTTGGAGTAGCCCCTCATCATCATAGATTCAAACATGGATTTACTTGATGAGAACAAACTACAAACACAATAGATATATAACTAAATAGAACTCCTAAATAATCTCCTCTTGGTTTTGAGAATAATTTATTGGAGCCCTCTAATCTTGGGACAAACCTCCCTTGATCTTAAGGGGCAACAATGAAGTCAACATTGACTATGTTGTTGCTCCGTTGGATCAAGGGAGGTTTTCTCCAAGATTAAATGACTCCAAAAAATTATTCTCTACTGAACAGGGACAACCACGTGAAGGTGGAAGCTCCTATGGCCCCTCCCCCCCCTCACATCACTCTCAATTCCCCAGTATCCAATTTATATTCTACTAGAAAATATGCATTAAAAATATTCAAAATTGATAAAAAATGATTGTAAAGCTAAGCAAGAAAGCTAAGATTAAATAGTTACAAAGTTGTTTGATTTCGTTTTTCTTTGAACATAAATACTACAAATTAATATAATTGGATTTGTTTTTATCTCTCTATCCATATTTTACTAACCATATGTATTTCATATTTAACTAACATAAGTACAAGAAAGTATGCGATAACTCATTCAAAGGAAATGCAACAAAAAGTATGCAAGAACTCATTCAAAGACATATGTCATAAAAAAATGGTTTTTATAAATGAGGTTTATCGTCCAAAAAATGTTCCAATTATACTAGCTATATGTACATCGATTTGTCTTATAATAATATTATACATCATCATTTTTTTAAGGGCTCTTCAATAGTTGATTGTGCTTGAGTCTTCTCAGGCAGAGCACACATGGTCTCACACTCACGATGTGCATGCCACTATGAGTGGGCATCGCCTACAAAAACAAAAAATATTAAATTTATATGGCTAATTTTTTAATATCATTGAAGTAGTTCAATAATATTAAAAAAACCTATGCAATGTAATTATTTACATGGTGCACTAGTCGACACCGTTGGAATGACTTCCTTGTAATCCTCTTCAGGTGTAGGATTCTCAAGTACAACATTCTCTTCCATTGAAACCACAAAATTTATAAATACACAATCGAAAATGTATAAGTAAAAAAAAGTATAAGTACAAAATTTATAACTACGAAATTATTAAGTATATGATTAATATACAACCATATTACCGTCGTGGCTAGTCTCAGTCACAGGGACATTGTGGGGTTGCACCCCACTGGAATGTGGTTGATCGGGAGCACCATGTGGTGGTGGAACTGCACTATCAGTGCACTGCTCTCTTGTACTAATGGGCTCAACCATAGTGTTGCTCCCATGATTAAAACAAACTAACACATTAAATTTGTGGACGATATCAAGCATGAATGTATTTTATAAGTAATGAATGGTTAATGTGGATTGATTTTAATTTACCTTATCCCGCAAACTAGATCTTGGGGTCTTCCCCATGCTTTTCCGATGTTCAACGACATTTTGATAGCCGTACCTGTAACCAATCTGGAGCTCTTCCTCCGTAGTTTCAGTTATGAAGTCATCGCCCCACATTGCATAAGAGTATGCATTTTTAATTTAAGTTGGAAGACGATACAAATAATCTTGTTAAGATGATTGGGTACATACAATTCATGACTGTAACTTCATGTAGCCACCATCACCTAGCTTGTGCTGGCCATGTTTGAAAATATTTGCTTTGGTTGCCTTCGAAGTTTCAAGTAACCTATCATCAAAAGTTTCAAGTATGTTATATAACACACTTTTATTTAGATCTAAAGAAAACTAAAGGCATTGAATTCAAAATGTAATTTACCTTAGGGTACCATTTGGTGTTTTTCCTTCTTTTCTCAATTTTTTTCCCTTTGCATCCTCAATGAGCACCTTCCACTCCCTCTCTGGAACCGCAGGAGGACACTCATACCTAGGTTTCTTTTGCAAGTGAATCCTATACACATCTCGTGTAGATTTTAAATATTGGCTAGCTAAGGAGGTGACTGCTTTTTTATTGAAGGTGTCTACTCCAAAGAGGCCTTCAAGATAATCCATAGGTTCCTTTTTGATGGAATTATGGAAATTCCACCTCATGTGTATGGTTGGCCCAAAAATCACCAACACCTTTGTCTCCAAGTGCCTATAAAAATGGTCGTTTCCTACACACACAAAAAAATATGATCATTAATATCAAAATAATAATCTAGATGATTTATGTTTGATATAGACAATATGAAACAATTAAAATATTAAAAACCACCTGGGAGTCTTATTTTCTTTAATGGAAGTCCTTCCTCCTTGACCATAAATGTGCACATAAGGGTCCCTGTGCTGGTAACATGTCTCGCTCTAGGAAATGCAACCATACAATCCACATCATTAGGTTCATCTTTGTCACCACCTCCAGAGCCTGGTTGTGTGGCTTCCTAGGGGTGCATGTCATGGCTCCCATCTAACGGTGTGGAAGGTGGAGAAACAAATAGCTTGACAGGTATACAAGGGCTTGCGTCAAGAATCTGTGGTGTCTGTGCAATGCCACTACTACCAACACCAGGATGAACAAGTTGCAAATAACTATATATAAGAAACCATGTTTTTTTTTTAGATAATGTAAAAGTTAAAAAACAAACTTTTATAATTGAACTTATGACATAAAAAAATCACTTTAAATTATTGTTACTACCTTATATGTCCTAAGATGTGTCATAACCAGTGTGATCCTTTGTTTGACCTCAAGATTTTGATCTTCAAGGTCTAACAAGCGAGCAAATTCCTTGTTCAATTTAATGATCTCTTTTTGTATAATTACCATTGGGTTGAGGATAAATACAACTCCTCCGTGCCGGGAGAATCATGAGCATCATGGCTCATGGACTACATATTTCAAAAAAATAAATGTTATTTTAGTTATATAAACAAATAAAATAACTGATCGCCACACAAATAAAATTATATAAACAAATAATAAAATTCACATATAATGTAAGTCAAAATTTTTAATCGTTTACATGTTCTACGACCGACCATTTTCCACAATCATCCTGCCACATTATAATATAATTAGAACCTCAAAATATTTAAAAAATTATAAAAGATAAAAAAAACCGATTGCCACACAAATAAAATTATATAAACAAATAATAAAATTCACATTAAATGTAAATCGAAATCGTTAATCGTTTACATGTTCTTCAGCTGACACTTTTCCACGATCAACTAGCCACATTATTATAAAATTGGAACCGTGAAATATTTAGAACATTATTAAAGATAAAAAATATATAAAACAATAAGTAGAGGTTGCTTAAAGAAGTGTTTCATAAGTACCTGCACACTATTATTCGATGTATCTTTTTGATTCAAATGGTAATCCACTAATAACTCTTCCCCAAGAGCTATCTTTTTTATTGCGCACACGAATACCCGATTCCCTTCACGTCCCTCATATATACAATTCAATTGCTTATTTGTTGTCCCGAGTCGTGTGTTGTTTATAAATCCTATGATATTGCCTGAAGCTTTAGGCCTTCCATCAATATAGATAGCCACTCCCTTATTTTTATTGTTGTTTATTAGTTGCATATAATTTGCGGTGAGTGCATATCTCCACATACTTCACATGTACCATACCAACCACATCCAATCACTATAATCATAAAACGGTCTGACATAGTCCATCAATTCAATTACTGTATTGTATTTTATTCCTATTCCATCCATGGAAAATATCCCCAGGACATGTGGGGAGGATGGTGCAATGCGATATGTCCTATTGTTGACAATGAAGTCAGTGTCCAAAGGAGATAGTTCCTTAGGTACCCATTGTTTCACCAAATGCTTATACTGGAGTGACACCTCTATGTATCCTATGCTCTCATCATCACAAGAACAAGATCCTCCTTCGGCAAGAAGCAATTCGACGCGTCTATGCAATTTTCTTCTAACCTTTTCACCTCTGGTCTTTGTTCATGTATAAAATCTACTAGATGCAGTCACATTTCCCTCTGTTTGTCCTGAGCTTCCCTCACTCAAAGAAGAAATATCTGACATGTACCTATTTGGTTGTACCTTCATTCGATCGAATTAGATATATAGTTAGCTAGGATTGTAAGAATATAGTGAGATATCCAAAATGTTTGTTTGTTTTTTTTGTTTTGTTTTTTTTTTTTTTTTTTTTAATTTTTTTTTTTTTTTTTTTTGACACATTCATTAGTTTCTACTCATATACATGCTGTCAACAAATTCAAAGTAACCATACTTCCTATGAATATGGGTTTTCAAGAATAAAGTGTTCAAGATGCACAGGTTGAAGTGACCATAATTATGAAGGATATTTTAGATGCATTATGAAAGATTCAAGGATGAAAACCCAATTAGCCTTGCACTGGATCATATTCTCATGTGAGGCAACATCTATATGGTCATGGTAGTGAAGCCTCATGTGCTCCATGACACTTATGTATTTTGTCATGGTTTGATTATGTAACTTTTTTCTTCTCTTGTATGCATCACTTTGTTTGTTAATGTATAGGAATGTATATTAACATCCCACTAGTCTCAAGTCATGAATCCCAACCTAGGAAGGACCACTTGACCTCCCTATCAATTGATTTATTTGCATAACTCCAATATGTATTTAGAATTCTAACAATGAAACTCTAACACAAGATAAGTTGGGAAGGTATAAGGAAAACTACATGTTCAACCCTCTTATGTCCCTCTACAATATCCATCAAAACCTATGAATCATTTGGAAGTCAAGCATTCAAGGATCATTTGGAGACGAGGCAAGATTTTAGTTAGAACTTGCAACTCTTGGTGGCCTTCTGATAAGGAGTTAATCCTTTAAAATTTGATAAGGATTTGCTTGACATTGTTTGGCACAACTTTGTTATAGGGGCTTGTTTTTCAAGAGCTCTTGAGGTGATTTCAATGATGGAACAATAGAAAATTACTATTGACAAATTTAAATACAATTACATGCATTCCATTAACCAAAGGATTATATTAGGAGGGTCAAATAGATAAGGCTTTGCATGTTGTTGTGGAAAGAGTTATAGGAATTTGGCAATGAAGAGATTTGATTGTTACCTTCTTGAAAAATATGTTGTTATAGGGTGCTAAGATAGAGTTAAATGACATTTTTGTTGAATCGATTTTAGTAGTGAAATATCTACTGGGGACTCTAGATGAACTAGCCATGATTAATAATTTATATGTCTATTGTTTCAGTGTAATTATCTTCACCGTGGAGGATGGATACTATAGGAAAAGTCATCCACTTGAATATTTTCTAAGTGAAACTATGATCCAAGATAGGAGCTAAAAATGGGTGAACTAGGTTTACTAGAAAAATAATAACATTGATTGATAGCTTGGGAAGAGGCCACGTGGAGGAAAGAGAAAATCATGAATTCTTTATTATAGTCAGGGATCATTATCATATGAGTTTCTCCCATGTATTTATTTATCGTTGAGAATGAATCTTTAGTTGATTCATCTTATTTGATCTCACAATCCATTTTCAACATTCCAATCATTTTCTTGGTGAGCTCAATAATTTTTTTTATGAACCTCCAACAAAAATTAATCTTCCCAAAATGACTGGAGATATTTCTTATGTCTAGGCAGAGAGATAGTATGTATTGCTTCTACCCTCTCTAGATCAATATTGACTCCCTGTGTAGCCACTATATGTCTCAAAGAAAAAATTCTTGGTATTGAGGGATATGCCAAATTTTTTGCACCTTTCAAAATTCTGCTTTAGATGTTTGATATGATCAACAACTCTTGTTGAGAAAATAGTCAAATTATCAATATATCTCACAATAAACACATCTGTGATATCAAAAAATGCATAATCCATAGCTCTCTTAAAATTAGACCCATAATTTACCAACCCAAAAGGCATACTTAAATAAGAAAACTTGCCCCATAGAGTGTTGAATGTAGTATTCATTACATCTTATAGTTCCATTCTAACCTGATTATTGTTAATATTTTTGGTGTAACTACGGAATATATTCTTGTCTATTTTTTTTAGTCAAACCTTTAAAAGGTTATTATAATTATATTGTACAAGTCGACTCAACAAAAAATATTATATTATTGGTATTTTACTTATAATTGTAAAAATCTCCATTGTGGCTAGTCGTCCCTGTTTTATGGGTTAGTTAGGTCAAGAGTCATGTCTCTTCAAATAGACACTGTTGTGTATAAATAGAGGAAAGGTTCCTCTCATTTGGACACACACTCACACACTTATCTTGTGCATCTTGGAGTGCATAAGAAGGTCTAGCGCACAAGTCTTGGAGACTAGTTATTTTGGTGTTTTGGTCTTGGTCTTTTTTGGAGAGCTATGGCACATCATTGTACTGGTTGAAGGAATCTATATTGAGGATTTTGGTTGTTGGGTTTTCTCCCCCACGAGGGTTTCCCTGGATAATTTTTGTGTACTATTGTATCTGTGATTGTCTATATTTTAGTGATCCTACTACATTTTCTATTGGATTAAGTAATTGTAATTGTGTAACTAGAAAATTTAAAATTATAACAATTATATCTCGAAAAACCATCCAACATGGACATCCTTTTAGACCCCACTATTTTTTGTATTATTTGATCCATCTTTGATAGGGGGTAGTTGTCCTTCAAGAAAACTCTGCTCTAATTTTTTTAAGTCTATACATAGTCTTATATAACCATTTTGTTTTGGACAAGCACCAAGTTTTCAACCCACTTTGAATATCTGATCGGGATAATGATTTTGACATCACATTTTTTTTCCAATTCTATTTGTACCAAAGGGTGTAGAATGGGTTTAATTCGTCTCTATTTCTACCTGAAAGGACATATTTCTTCCTTCAATGGAATTTGATGTTGTGAAATGTTAGGATCATAAGTTTTAATATATTCATACCTCCATGCAAATACATTTTCAAATTATTTAAACAATTGAATGTACTGATATTTTTCTTTGGGGGATAAAGTCAACTTTGATAATTTGATGAATGTTGGATCAACTTCTATGCCTAAGCTGCAATACTCCACTTCTAATGGTTTTGGTTTCATTGAGGGTTTCTAAGGTACATCATTTGAGTTGAGAATCCTCTCCAATGGAACCAACCCTCTCTAAATGAAAGTGATTTTGAGTTGTATAATCTTATGTCCTCTAAACATTTCAAACCATGATTGATCTATAGAATGATCAGTTTCTAGTGCTATCCATCTTCATCTGAATCTAAATCTATATTCAAATTTGAATATTCATCTATTATATTTCATGATTCTTTTAATCTATTATTCATCTTCAAAAACCTTAAATTGTTTTATATTATTAGGGATGGAATCTCTATGCAGGACTTGAATGGAATAAGAGAGGTGATCCAGATCATGTGGTATGAAATTTACAACCAATTGGGAAGCTCTCTAATTCTTTTCACGGAGGATGCTTAGCATGACGTCTATTTCATACTTTACCTATGATCAAATTAGAGTCCCCAAATATCTTGAGTTTTTTTACCCCCATCTTCCTTGTTGTCTCTAACCCCAACATCAATGATTTTTACTTTTATACATTGTTTGTACATTCAAATTCTATCTTGAAGCCATGCGTGAATTCTCTCCCATAAGGTGAGATAAATAGGACACCTATCCTATTTCCTTTTTCTTACATGCAACATGACACTGTAATTTCTATAATTCTAAAAGGCTAGAAATTTCCCCTTCACACATCAAAGGTATATAATATCTATCAACAAGGGGTTCATTGTTGAGCATGAAGTTCCCAATATTATCTATGGCCTAGGAAGGGAAATTGGTAGGATTTCTAGGAACAGTGATCACATGAGTCATTTTAGGTTCCCTATACATTCTACAGGTTTCTCCTCCAACAAAAATGATGGTGGCATAAGACAAGTCAAACTGGATATTCCCCCCATAAAAGTGCCCTAATGTCTAGACAATAGCGTACCATAGGTGGGGCGGACATTAGCGATCACTACATCCATCATCACAAGTTTACTGGGGATATGCACCATTCCTACCATAAATTCTTTGATCAACCCCAAGTGTTGGTCCCTATTAGAATCAAAGGAGTAAAGATCTTTGCAAGGTCTAGTGATTTCTAAACCTATTTTTTCCATGATTGCTAGGGGCATCAGGGAATGAAAGGCCCTAGAATCATAGAGAAAATTATGGAGATAGAGGTCTTGTAGTTCCAGAGTGATGTAGAAGGGAGGGGTTATCTAATCATTTTCATTGTGTATATTTCCCAGCTCTATCTAGGGGAATCATCTTGTATATTGATTTGATTTTCTTGCAAGGAAGCCTCACTATATAGAGCCATCACATTGGGTCTTGGGGTATTATTTCTACTCTAGGTTGGCTAGGGATTGTTATATGAATCTTAGGGATGCCCATTTAACCCCCCAAAATTAGATACTTCCTTCCTATTAACAAGATCCTTAATTACTTCAGAAAGAGGCATAACATTTTTTAATTTACTGAGCTCGTACTTGATATCAAAAGGGGGAGTAGTAGGAGGATTTACCTGAAAAAAAATTGGAAAAATTGAGTGGTCTGGATTGAATGGTGTTAGGATATTCTGGTATAGGGGCCTTCCCTCCATTTCGTGGAATGAGGGAGCCTTTAGAATGTTTAGTTTCTATGGGTTCTTCTTTGATGGGGATGACAAGTTTCAAGAAGTCAAATGCTTTGGGCATTGTGCTTTTCTTTGAAATGTTAGGAAACTTGGTTTCCTCCTTTCTTGCATTCTTAGGATTCCTAGGAATTTCTTACCTTCTAAAATTCAAGGCGTTCAACCTAGGTATCATCTCATATTTTCTTCTTAGATGCAGACCAAAATCAACTTCAAAGGAAACAACACATGCTACCATTGCTATAGGTTTAGAGAGTTTAACAATATTTGGAGTTCTTTTCTACAACATACGTAATCTATTGGTGAACTCATTGATTATTTCACTCATATTTATTCTCAAGGTATTAAAATTTACCTCTTTGGATGCCATTTTTTGGGGTCATTGCATCTCTCATCCACTTGGTCCACGCTCTCGCTGCTGTCGAGGGTTGGGTCTCTGTCGCGGGGTCTCTGTGGAGGGTCTGTCCAAGTCGGTCTCTGTCTAAGCTACTATCGAGCTAGGGTATGATGTCTGCTGTTAAGCTAGCTCTGCCCAGGGTCTCTGTTGCGGTGGGGTCGTGGTGTGATGCGCCCGTTGAGCTAGCTCTGTCCAGGGTCTCTGTCGCGGCAGGGCTAGGGTGTATGTTGTCGAGCTAGTTGCTGTGTTCGAGGTCTTTGTCGTGTGGCGGGGTCAGGGGTATGATATATGTCATATAAAATATATATGTATATATATTATATAACATATATACATATATGTTATATATAACATATATTAGACCTCGATCCTGCAATAAAGACCCTAGACACATACATATATGACGAGTTGTGTTGCAGACTATTCAGTTTTGTGGGATTTGATATTTTGTGTGATGGATGATGTGATAAAAAGGAAAATCCACTCAAAGATTGGCCTTGGGCCATCTGGAGGGTTGGTCGGTTCTCGGCTTGTTATCATGTCACTCGTTAACACATGAGAGTTAAGTCTAGAAAAGATCATCTTGGGAGGCACTTTGAAAGAGAACTAGTCTTCTCCACTCGTAGTGGAGTTTGGGTGATTGTTGTGGCTCCCTTGGAAGGCTTTGCATTTGTATGCCTTGGGAAAATTCATGGTAACACACGAGTTGTGTTCCGGGCTCTTTCGTTTTGTGGGATTCAACATTTCGTGTGATGGGTGTTGTGATAAAAAGTCGTTGCATACCGGGTCCACTCAAATATTGGCCTTGGGCTGTCTAGAGGGTTGGTCAGTTCTGGGCTCGTTATCACGTTTCTCATTAACACATGAATGGTAAGTCTATTGAAGCTCATATTGGGAGGCACTTTGAAAAAGAACTCTTCTCCACTCGTCATAGAGTTTGGGTGATCGTCGTGTGATCTGGATTTTATGAGCAAAACGAAATGAATACAGATTATTAACAGGTGCTTAGCACAAAATAACAGAGATGCAGTAAAATTGGTTTTCTATTCAATAATGAAATAAGTTGAAATTGTAAATTGCAACGGAAACAAGCTTGTTGGAATGGTGGCGGCTTATCTCTGAGAAGAGATGTGACAGCAGTGTGCATTCGCAAGAAGAAGGTTACAATGAGGCTCTGAAGGCATTTTTACAATAAGAAAGAATCCCAAAAACCCTAGACATCCAAAAACCTAACCCTAGGAGATGAAGCGCCAAAAGTCATGTGGACCCCGTTTGGGTAAGTTAGTACATCAACTTCTTGGGGTCGTAACTTTTGCATATGATCTCCGTTTTAGGCGTGTGATAGCCTGTTGGAAAGGTATCGTCGAGGAGATTAATTTTGGGGGATCAATGATGCCTTTATCTATCATTGAGGAGCTTGATCCCGAAAAACCTTCATTTAGGCCCTCAAAATGGCCCCGGAAGTTAAAACTGCTAAAAATAGTAAATTGCCAAAATTGTCAGAAAACTGTTTTGAGCCAGTTGGAAAAGGTGGGTGGCCACTGATATCCATCTGGATCAATCCTCCCTCCTTAGGAATCAATGGTCTCCATTGCGTTGAGGTCCCCCATCAAATGAGGAAATTTCTGCTGGATTTGGCCTCGGGTGAGCCACTTGCCTTGGTGCAGGAGCTGCCCTGCGTTGACGACTTGATAAAGTTGGATCCTTTGTTGTCGAGTGCCCTTGATCTGTCTATCCACAATCTGATCATTGGATGCCTATTGTAGGCAGTCAGGGTTGAGCTCTTTTGGTGTCAGTTGTTCTGCTACTTCTGAGGTGTCCAATAATGGTGGGAAATAAGGGCGAAGGAGATCCACATTGAACACTGGGTGCAGACCAAGGAAAGGAGGAATGTTGAGCTCAAAAGAATTATCCCCCACGGCCTTGGTGATAGTGTAAGGCCCATAACGGAGTGGACGAAGCTTCCGATGGGGCCCTGTAAGGCATTCTTTCTGCAAGTGCAACCAAACTTTGTCGCCCACCTGAAACTTATGCGGCACCCGATGTTGATCAGGGCACTGTTTGTACTTGTTATTGGACTTCTATAGGATATCCTGAACCTGTTGGCGGATGTGCCGGATCCGCTCAATGAACCGGGTGGCTTTGTCAGCTTCACTTGGAGCAGGAGATGAGTCGGTTGAGGTGACCGCAAGGGGAAGTGCAACATCTATGGGTTCCAATGGTTGGAATCCCAACCCCACTTGAAAGGGGTTGTGTCCGGTTGGGCTATGCAGGGCTCGGTTGTAGCTCTCATCCCATGTGCGAGGGTTCTTTGAATTATACATGCGAAGCATATGCACAATCATTTGATTTACAACCTCGGTTTGGCCATCTATCTGGGGGTGGAAGGCCGTGGATTTGGTGAGCTTGGTGTCCAACAGTGACCAGAGGCTCGACTAGAATGTGCTAAGAAATTGACTATCCCAATCTGAGACAATGGTTTGTGGGATTCCAAAATGTACCCAGACTCGTTCAAAGAAGAGCTTGGCAGTGGCCTCTGCTGTGATGCTCTTCTTGCAGGCAACCAGAATTGCCATCTTAGAAAAACGATCAACAACCACAAAACACAGTCATTTCCCCGCTTGGTGGACGGGAGGCCCGACATGTAGTCCATTGAGATGGATTCCCATGGCCTGTCAGGAGTAGGAAGAGGGGTGTACAGACCATGTTTCTTAGTGGTCGATTTGGCAATAGCGCAGGCAGTGCAGGACCTGATATACTTGCTGACCTCCTGTCGAAGTTTCGGCCAGTAGAAATGTTTTTGTAGCATCACCACTATCTTTTCAACGCCAAAGTGTCCTGCCACCCGACTATAGTGGGCTTCCCAGATCATCTTTGCTCACTCACTTGATGGAACAAAGATATGTCCCAGATGACACAACAACCCATCCTGAAGATGGAAATTATCGACAACTGCGTTTGCACCCAACATTTGGTAGGTGGTGGCGAAGTCAGGGTTTGTCTCATAGAGTTGGGGCCATCCAGAGGTCTCATGGCCACAAGAGTCTAGCACCGTGGTGAGTGTCACGACTGGCAGTCTGCTGAGGCAATCAGTGACACGATTGGTGCTTCCTGTTTTATACTTGATGTTGAGGTGGAATTGTTGCAAGTATGTGGACCACTTTTGATGGCAGTCATTCTGCAATTTTCCCTGCATCTGCATGAACTGCAGTGGCTTATGATCAGTGTGGATGACTGTCTCCTTCCCAAGAATGTAATGTCTCCACTGGCGGCATGCTTTCATAATGGAGTACATTTCTTTGTCGTAAGTAGGGTACTTACGGATAGTATCTGACAATGTCTCACTATGATAGGCCACGGGGTGGCCGTTCTGAGTGAGAACGACGCCCACAACATAGTCTGAAGCATCGATCTCGATCTCAAAAGGATGTTCCAGGTCTGGTAGTGAAAGTACTGGGGTTGAGCACAAGCATTGCTTCAAATCATTGAACGCTTATTTTTGGGACCGACCCCACACAAATTTCGCCTTACCACTACCTCTGTTTATTTGGCTGAGGGCCCATGCAATATGAGAGAAACCCAACATGAACCTGTGGTAGAAATTGGCAAGGCCCAAGAAGCTCCGAAGCTCAGTGAGTGTTGTTGGGGATGGCCAGTCACGGATGACTTGGATCTTGGTTGGATCCACATGTATGCCATGATGATCAATGATGTAGCCCAGGTAATGGACCCTGTCCATGACGAAGGAGCATTTTTCCAAGTTGGCGTATAGTTTGTGCTGTCGCAGGGTGTGCAGAACCTGTTGAATATGCTGCAAGTGTTCGGCCCAAGTCTTGCTGTAAATTAGAATGTCATCCAGATACACCACTACAAAAGTATTGGTGAATGGTCACAGGATATCGTCCATCATCCTCATGAAAGTGGCTAGAGAATTTGTCAAACCAAAGGGCATGACCAACCATTCAAAAAGGCCTTCCTTTGACTTGAAGGAGGTCTTCCATACATCTGTCTGTTCTATCGGTACCTAGTGGTAGCCAGACTTTAGATCAATCTTACTAAAGTATTTGGCCCTCGTGAGTTGATCAAGGAGGTCATCGATTCGAGGAATCAGGTACTGGTTTCTGACTGCGATTTTATTCAGAGCCCGGTAATCAATGCAGAGTCACCAGGTTCCACCTTTCTTCTGTACCAGCACGATTGGGCTCCCGCAAGGTGATGAGCTGGGGTAGATGTGCCCCTTGTGGAGCAGTTCTTGGATCTGTCGCTTGATCTCCTCATTCTCTAACAAAGAGTGACGATAGACTGGCCCATTGGGTAGCGGTGCGTCGGGGGTCAGATCAATGGGGTGCTTGACCTGGCAATGCAGAGGTACCCCTGTTGGTGAGGAGAAGATATCCGAGTATTCTTCCACGACCTTATCTACTTGCTTTTGCTGTGTGGAGAGGTCGACCATAGAGACCTTGGATGTGGTTGTGATATTTCGCTTATTCTGAGAGCGAATCACAAAGAAGACAAACTTCCCCGTCTGAGAGATGACCTTCCTGCATTGCTTAGCAGAGATAAAGGAAATAGCACTAGGTGGGACTGCCTCGGGTATCCTCTACAATTTCCTGTTCAAAGTAATAATAACACTACGAGGCCTAGACTCATATACAACATGATGTTTCCATAAATAAGGTTGGCCCAAAATAACATCACAAACTTCGAGAGGAGAAACATCACACAATACCTCATCTTTGAAGGGCTTGATGTCGTACGACAGTCGGCACTGTTGGCTAATGCGAAGATCGCTTCCTTGGCGGAGCCATCCAATGGTGTACGGTTGTGGGTGCGGCATTGTTGGCAGAGCCAACTTCTTGACGACCTCTGCTGAGATGAGGTTCTTCTAGCTACCTCTATCAACGATGAAGTGCAGCGGGGTGCCTTTTACCCACATCTTTGAATGGAAGAGACACTCTCCTTCTTCTGGCTCGTCTGTTTCACCAGGCTGGAGCTTGGTGGTAGCAACAGTGGAACTGGGTTCCGCGTCAATGACCCGTCTTCCCATTTTTGGTTCTAGCTCAGAGTCATACTCTGCATCTAATTCAGAGGATTTCACTTTGGCCACCAGTGACTGCTTTGAGCGGCAGTCAACAATGTTATGTCAAGGGCTCTTATGGAAGTCGCACCACTTCCCGGTATCTTTCTTTGTCTTTCCGGTGTCCTTATTTGCTTGCGGCTTGGACTGGTTGTCCTGATACTGTCCATCTTTGCTCTGTCCTTTGTTTGGTGGGTTGGGGCCAACCTTTCCTGGCTTTTGTTGTGAGGGGTTCCCAGGCCCAAATTGTCACGTCTTTTGTTTGAGCTTCTGCTCGATTTTGACGGCATATCGGTAGGCCGCGCCCAAGGATGAGATGTCCAGAAATTCCATTTTGGTCTGGATCTATCTATGAAGAGCACCAAATGTCACTCTGAATCTTTGATACCCAACTTGGTGCGCAAGGTATGGAAGATATTTGTGAAATCTGGCACTGCTTGGTCTCTTTCTTGCCGCAATGTGGTCCATTTGGTATACAGGTCATCATAACTTCCGACAGAGTAGTATTGTTCCTTAATAGCATCCCTGAAGGATTCCTAGGTGGTCGTGACTGAAAATAATGAGGTTTCCTTTGTTTCCTTTTGCTCACAGAAAGTTTCCCACCAATATTTGACATGGGGAACGACTTTGAGGAGAGCAAAAGTAATATTTTCTTTATTCGAAAAGTTATGGACATAAAAATACCCTTCTAGTAGATTCAACCACTTGTCTACAACATCTGCGTCTATCTTACCTTCAAATATAGGAATATCGAAGTTTATTTGTACCTTGAAGGGGGCGGCGCCTCCGTTCGAAGAAGATGCGTTGCTTGTTGGTAGTCGTCGAAGGATTTGCGCGAAACTATCCATCATCTCGTTCCTCTGTTGCATGAGGGCTTCCTCAAAAGAAACAAGCTTGAAACCCAACTCTTTGTACTCCGACCTCGTTGGGGACATGCATTAAGACGACAAGGAGCAGACCGCTCTGATACCACTGATCCAGATTTTATGAGAAGAACGAAATGAATATAGATTATTAACATGTTCTTAACACAAAATAATAGAGATGCAGTAAAACTGGTTTTCTATTCAATAACGAAATAAGCTGAAACTGTAAAATGCAGCGGAAACAAGCTTGCTGGAATGGTGGTGGCTTATCTCTGAGAAGAGATGTGACGGCAGCGCACATTTGCAAGAAGAAGGTTACAATGAGGCTCTGAAGGCATTTATAAAATAAGAAATAATTCCAAAATCCCTAGACATCCAAAAACCTAACCCTAGGAGATGAAGCGCCAAAAGTCATGTGGGCCTCGTTTGGGTAAGTTAGTACATCAACTTCCCGGGGTCGTAACTTTTGCATACGATCTCCGTTTTAGGCGTGTGATAGCCTGTTGGAAAGGTATAGTCGAGGAGATTCATTTTGGGGGCTCAATGATGTCTTCATTTATAATTGAGGAGCTCGATCCCGAAAAACCTTCATTTAGGCCCTCAAAATGGCCCTGGAAGTTAAAATTGCTAAAAATAGTAAATTGCCAAAATTGTCAGAACATTGTTTTGAGCCAGTTGGAAAAGGTGGGTGGCCACCGATATCCATCTGGATCATCGTGGCTCCCTTGTAGGGTTTTTCATCTGTATTGAATCTATATTTGAATTGGTTTTTTCCCCCTTGGTCAGATTTTTTAATGGAAGTAGTGTTAGGTCATTACATTTTGCAACAAACTATCAAAACTAATATTGGTTTAATGGCTACCCCTTAATGAATGGTGGTGCAACACCACTTATCATAATGCAACAAAAATTTTACCTTATGAAGTTGTCTATTTCAAAAAAAACCCTTTGTCACTTCCTATCTATCGAGCACATTTGAGGTTTATTCAGTTGATCACACACGCAACATTGGAACAACCATTCTCCACACACTTAAGGATATTTGGTTTTGTATTGAAATTGAATGAAGCAACAAATAAATAAACATCGCTCTAATAATTATTTCTAAAAGGGGGATCATGTGTTCCTTTGTCTCTATCGCTATAAGTGCCCCTCTCTCGAAGACAAGGGCTCCCAAAATCTAACAACAAAATTGTATGGACTTTATGAGTCCATTGCATTGGATGAGTTTCCTATCAATTGGTTCTCCCAACCCACTCTAAGATTCCCTTAGTATTGCATGTTTCATATTTTAAGAAGGTCACGGGGCCAAGTTATCGAGTTTAGACCAACCTTATAAAACTTGTTTCCCCCTCCAAGAGGCCAGTAGACATTGTTGTCACTTTTCTGGATTATGAATGCAAGGGTTATATTTTGTAGGTTATATATCATTGTCTCTCTTATTTATATTTCTTGAATAATTTCTCAATAATCATTGTTTCTACTGGTTAAGTACATTACATTAGTACCTCCATCACGTTTATACTCCTCCAAGTGACATGTTAGCCTCTTGTGCACTAGTGATCCTATGTAAGGGATCAATTATTACAGATGAAACTAGGGACACTTTCATAGCTTGTAAGATGCATCTAATTTTTGTAATATCACATGACATCACATAATTTTTGCTTGCTAGTGATCATCAAAATCATTTCCATAAAAACACAAATTTATTATATATTTAGTATTTTAGGTTTTATTGCATAGAATGGAGGTTTCTTCATTTTAAAATTATATGAAGATTAGAAGGTCATTGTTCAATAGTGAAACAATGGCATGTTAGTTCACCTACTAAGGATTAATTTCCTTATAAATATGAATACACAATTAAGACTAGACACAAGTTTTGGATGATTTGGATGAAAGAGTACCTTGTCATGGCAATGTAGTGAAATATAATTGCTTATGTTCAATGGGTCATCTCAAGGATTATTTATAGTGCTCTACCTATTTAGTCCAATTATAATACTTATTTTGAGTTTAAGGGAAGCACATTAAAATTGTGTGTTAAAGTACATCTATGTTGTTTACTATAACAATGAAGCTCCAATTTTACAGTAGCTCGACGATTATAGGACAATTAAAGCTATCAATTTTGTACTATCTAAGTGAAAATAATCAAAGCTTAATTGTAAATAATTTATTATACTATTGTATTTTTAGCCATATAATTAATGACATAGTGGAAAATAATCTTATTAGAGACAATATACTCTTCTAATCACCCCTACTAGTGCCAAGCTACCTCTAAATTTTTTCTTCACAACATATTTATCTCCATAATTTAGAACACTAAACTTTGAAATTCTCACCCCTTAGTATATAACTCTCTTCTACGACTTAAAACACTAAACTTTGAAAATTTATCTCTATGTTCCATTGAGTATCTGAATTTGTAAGCGATAAGTGTCGATTCTTCCTAAATTCGTGTTATTTGTCTATGCCATTTTTATAATGTAAAAATGCAAAGGAAGAAGGGAAAAGGTACAACCCCCTTAATATACTAAGTCCCACAACTTTCCTACCTCCTAGGGGTTTTCATTTGATGTTTTTGAGGAATCCTAAGCCCTAGCATACTTTCAAGGATTTCTATGGAAGGTTCACCTTTGAAAATGAGTATAGACACCCTCGGGAGGCCGGTCAAGGTAAGTCCATGATACACCCCATTTATTCTTTTCCTAAATTCGCCAATTATGTGTCACCAACTACTACAAAAGTTTAGGTTCATTATTTTCTCACTTACTAAGAAGCCAATTTTTTCTCTACTACAACAATCTAGAAGGTTTCTTAGTTTCCCCTGTCCCATGTTTCCTTAGATATAAATTTCTAGGAAAAAATGGTCTCACATGTCCCATGAGTGGAGAAACAGATTGTTTTCTCACTTTATTTCCAACCATCGAAATTTTCCAACTACCAAATCTCTTTGCTCTTCTACTAATTTTAATAAGCTAGGTAAGGATTAATCATGATGGTATCTATGTTGTTGGGAAAGGATGATGATTCATTAGCATATATCCATACCTTGTCCATCATGGATATGGCATCCCCAATCAAAGGTTATCCTATTTTTCTCAATTATCTTAAGCCCATATCTGCTTGTTTTTGACACTTAAAATTTGGATAGACAAGGGGATTATGGAAAGGAAAAGACGATAATCAAATGGTTATGTATGGTTAGTGTGGGAGAGATGAAAGAGTATAAAAAATTATAGTGATCAGGTGGAATTTGGGTTATTTTGGGGTAGGATTCCCCATGATTTATGATGAATGTAAATGGAAGTAATTGTTAGTCCTCAAAAGAAATATGGGGATTGGTACTTGTATGAAAAGTATACAATTTTGAAGATTTTTGGTTTTGAGGAGAGGCTTTACAAATTTTTAGTGTTGATGGTTCCACACGTATCTTTCCTTGAGTTTATGACACAAATGGTGGTAGTGGACGAGGCATGTTTCATTGGGAAGAAGTAGATGACCTACTTTCTTGTTTTAGTTTCATTTAAAAACTACTCTTTTGTGACTAGGTCTATGTATGTATACGCCAACTCAATTTTGGAGTCCTACAAGCTTGAGAAGGAGGATCCTTGGAGGTATGAATCTCAACATATTGTTTCTAAAACCAAGGATTATGTGTCCCATGTGAAGGATAACTATAATCACGAGGAGAGGATATACACTTATAGGCTACCAAATAAATATTCATATGATAGAGACAAAATTGTGTTTAAGCATAACAAGGAGACTCATAATATTGTCATCCAATGAATTTATGAAAAAGGATTTGTGAGTTAGGCAGAGGATCATCATAAAAAACACTTGGAATCTTTAGAGTTCTAGAGGTTGATGACAAGTGGAAGAACATTTGGTGGCAGAGCACTCGATAGTAAAATGATTCTCTCCTTATTCCTCTAAATTATGAACAAGTAGATAACATATTAAATAAAGATATCGAGTCAACTCCAGATCCAAATTTTCAGGCATAAAATCTGATTATGGAAATCAACAGTTGAAAGAATTAGGCCAGTTCAACTTATCTAGATCATTTAACATATTTAAAGGGATATAAAAAAGGCATATGTGTCAAGACACTAAGTTAATAAATTTATTGTTCATTTGATAAGGGTTATGGTTCATAGCAGTTTAAAGTTCATCACAATTTAGAATTTTAGTGGTTAGAGACTAGAATATTATTGTCTATAGAGTTTAGGAGTTAATGGTTTTATAGGTTAGGGATTAGAAGAATAATGTTTATAGGGGTTGTGTTTCAAATTATAGATTTCAATGGATATGGGTCATAGAGGTTATGGGTTTTAAGGTAAGGAGTTATGGGTTGTAGGGATTGTAATCATTAGAGGTTAAACATGCTATGGGTTAAAAGCATTATTGTTTAAGGGTTTAGCTCTTAAGAGTTAGGGATTATTCAAATTAATGGTTGTGATGTTAATGTTTGAGGTTAAATGTTACATGGTTTATAATTTACAATGGAATATGCTTAGGGGTCATAGGAGATGAATATAAAGAGCACAACCATGACGATGGGTATGTTGGGAGTTCCATGCATGACATTGATCCGATAAAGTTCAAACAAAACAAAGATGAGATCATATATATAGAGTGGGTGTGTGAGTCATCTTTGAGTCTGGAAACCCTCCCATATAGTCAATGCATGCAAACAGTCTATCCATGTCAAATTCCAGTGCATACAGAAGCAATTTAAAAAAAAATCAATGTTGGCCCCATTCATTGGTAACTATTTCCCATGTCCAATCCTAGTACAATGTCTTTTAGTTGTTTCTTTTAAAACTCATTCTAGAAGCATGTTCCCGCATATAGTATTGCAAGGGCATGCAATAACATCGATAAAAAAGTACTTGATAAAGTGCACAAGCTTCATTAGTTATTTCTTGTCTTCGTTTTTTTCTCTCATCTAAGTACTTTTTTGCTCCATAAAGAATACAATTATAAGTACACAATCATTATTTAGGTAAAAAATCTCATCTAACGCCTTCTTCTTGCCATGTCCAAACTCAAGGGCCTAATTGACATGATGTTGGTTTTGAACGACATAGGCAATGAATATAAAGAGCATGACCATGACAATGGGTATGTTGGGAGTTCCATGCATGACATTGATCCAAGAAAGTTCAAACAAAATGAGGATGAGGTCAGACATATAGAGTGGGTGTGTGAGTCATATTTGAGTCTAGAAACCCTCCCATATCCTCAATGCATGTGAATAGTCTATCCATGTCAAATTTCAGTGCATACAAAAATAGTTTGAAAAAATTTCAACATTGGCTCCATTCATAGGTCACAGTTGCCCATGTCCCGTCCTAGTACAATGTCTTTTAGCTGTTAATTTTAAAGTTTGTTCGAGACGCATGTTCCCACATCTAGTATTGCAAGGGCATGCAATAACGTCTATAAAAAAGTACTTGATAAATTGCACAAGCTTCATAAGTTATTTCTTGTCTTTGCTTTTTTCTCTCATCAAGTACTTTTTTGCTCCATAAAGAATATAATTATAAGTACAAAATCATTATTTTAGTACAAAATCTCATGTAGCGCCTTCTTCTTGCCATGTCCAAATTCAAGGGACTAATTGGCATGATGTTGGTTTTGAATTACATAGGCGATGGATATAAAGAGAAAGACCATGACGATGGGTATGTTGGGAGTTCCATGCATGGCATTGATCTGAGAAAGTTCAAACGAAACAAGGATGAGATCCGATATATAGAGTGGGTATGTGAGTCATCTTTGAGTTTGGAAACCCTCCCATATTGTTAATGCATGCAAACAGTATATCCATGTCAAATTTCATTGCATACATAAACAATTTGAAAAAATTTCAACATTGGCCCCATTCACAGGTCATTGTTTCCCATGTCCAGTCCTAGTACAATGTCTTTTAGTTGTTTCTTATAAAAATAAATCTATTTTTATCTTGAAAAGAACACCTTATACCATTTCTGAACCGTCATTGTTATAGAAAAAGTGTCACAACATATCTAAAATGTAACATATTTATAATTTTGTCCATCAGAATTCCGACGATAGTTGACCAAGTCAATGCTGACTTTGTCATACAGTGGGTGACCGTTTGAAGAGAGAAATGGTTAACAATAGTATTTGTCGGTATTGAGACAAATATATATGTTCATCTCAATATAGACACCTTTTCCTAGACATATCAATGCCGACGAACATCCGTTTCCATCTCAAGTCCAAGGAATTCGGGCAGGATTGAAAAAATTTGAAAAATTGGAATATTTATCTTGTATTTTTCGACAGTATGACCAATTTTGTCTGTATTGTCGAAAATAGTTCGTCGGAAAATTTCAAATGTAGTAGTGAGGGAGTCTCATTTTTATAAGTGCTTCTTGCTGCTTTTAGAACATTTAATCTATATCCATTAGGGATATATAAACCCCAATACAAATCTCTTAATTACTCACAAATCAACCGTCAGAAGTTGCTAAAAGTTTGCCCCTATCCTCTACTAGTCTCAACACACTTTTTGGGCAGATTATTGGCAAGTTTTGGTGGTTTATTTTTTTGTTGTAACAACTTATTTTCTATAGCCATAAGGCTGATATTTATCTCTACAGTACTTGTTTATGGAAACCTTATCTTGTTGCTAAAGTTTCATGTATCAATACTTGAGTTAAACTAGTCATTGCTAGCTTGTCTCTTGCATCCTTAACTAGAATTTTAACAACTTTATTACTCTTTGTTGCTGATATATATTACTATTTATTTATGAAATTAGGGACAACAAGCTTAACTTGCTTGTACAACGTATTATTGGGCTTGCATATTTTTTTTCCTTGTGTCTCGGGCATGTACAATCATGTCTTGGCAGGTCTTCTATACTGTGGCACATCTTCTACCATATAATAGACTATTTTAAAGCCCTTCTTACCTTCCATAATTGAACTATAGGGGGACTCTTCATAATCTCTTCATATTCCATCTCTTTCCCCCCAGGGTCATCGAGATTCCTCCCTTGAGGTGATTGTCTCATCTCTAAAGTGATGAGAATACCTATATGAGGTGGCAGTGGGTAGGTGTTCTCTTAGTTGTCACCATATTGTGGTTTGGGTCGGGCCTTGACCAACCTACAATTTTTGTGATAACACAGACAAGTAGCTACTTTTCTCACTATAGGATATATATAAAAAACAATTAGTTGTGTAAAAGGAAACAAAAAATCAACCATGGAAGAGGAGATAAAACATTCCAGATTTCTTAATTTTTTTTGTACTTCTATTGATTTTCATATCATTCATTATTTATTGTTGTTGTGAATTGCATATTATTTCTACTTATTGGAATTTTTTCTTGTTTATTACATTTGGTTTAGTGACAACATCAAAAGTGAAGAAGAAGAGGAAGTCATATTTGATATAGGGGAAATAACACAACGACAACGTTCCAAAAGGTATGTTCATAGTGGTAATCAAGGCAATGCATTCTTTCTATAAAATGGTATACTTATATTGCCATAGATATTGGCTAGGCTCATGCTTGGGGATGCTCAAACAAAGAAATTGGTGTCTATAATACCTCAGTTTTGAGTCCCTGTATTGATAATCTATTTTCGTTTATTCATGCAAGGATAGAGTGTCTATAAAGTTGGAAGGATCGAATGCCTAGAAATGTAATACTTTGAATATATTAATAAAATACATTGTTGGATGCAAGATGGACAATGACAAAGATAGGGGGATATGATTCCACGAGAGAGGGGGGCTAAAGTGGCTAAGTATTTTATTATTATTATATTCACCCATCTTGGTTTTAGTTGGGAAAAGTGGTTACATGAACTTCTTGGGGAAGATCATGTGGTGTTCTATTGCATGTAATTATATAAACCCAAATTTTGGGTTGTTTGGGGGTTAATCATTCATTCATTTTGGTTACTCATTTCATTGTTAGTCATTCCTCATTCATTATTTATCATTCTTTGTCTTGGTCTTGGAATGGGAAAACAATTATGGGGGGGAAATATTCATTGCTTGTTCATTGTAAGTAATTGTTGATTATTCTAGAAAGGAATGGATGCTCTTGTGCATGAGAATAATGCCAATTGAAAGAGAACCGCCTACAACTGAGAATCCTAAGAGTTTATAGCATTGATGTTTCCTGACTAGTAGCACTGGATCCCTAAAAAAGAAGCGGAACATCCTGAGGGACTGCATTACAAAGAAAGGGGTTCATTTCTTTGGGTTGTGCAAGCTGGAAGGGAAGAGAGCTAGTAAAATAAGATTGTTGTGTGGGTGGGAAAAATGTGAGAGCTTGATAGTTGGTTGTGTGTGTTAAAGTCGGCCTAGGAACTTTCCTTGTGGATTCTTATCCCTGGATCGAGGGTGACCTGCTGATGAGAGCTGAATGACAATGTCTATGGTTGGGTGGAATGTCTGACATTTGCAGCCAGTTGGTGAATGTTTATTTGAAAATATAAGTGATTTATATGTTTTTTGTGTAATTTATATTCCACAGTGTATTTATTATCTTTGAAATGTATTTAGATTGCGCATGCTTGCTATTACTGTTGTGCATGGCATCCTAATCATTTATTTTATGGTTTATCATGTTCTTGTTAATTGCATGCATTGGTTTTAGGTTTCTTGATTAATTAAATAATGGTAATAGAAATTCATAATTTTCCCAAGCAAGAGAATTTAGAGGTGCTTAGGTTGATGGATACATTACAGTTTAGTTTCTGAGCATTTTTTTGGATTTGCTAGTGACGGGTAGGTCAAAAATTGGTATCAGAGCGAGTCTTTTTGTCACTCTAGTACTATGTATGCCACATATTGGTATCAGAGTGAGGCAGAACATTGGGCCTTCAAGGGCCTTCTACAAGACAAAAGTTCTTCTTGAGTGAAATTATTTGCTACAAGACCACGTTGGAGAAGAGAATTATTGTAGTTTAATTCTATCACAACCACCATGGAAACCATATTCAAGTGATTCCTCATGGCCATGGCTTTCCATCGAGCTCTCATTTGCTCGATTTGGGATTAGGATCGAGCATTATGACTCTTGAAATACCAACACTCAACAACCGTTGATCTTGCCTCCACGTGGATTCCCAGTCGTAGGTATGCGATCAATGTTATTTCTTGTATACGAGATGCATGGGGAAGGGTTCAAGTGACCTATTTATAATCAAAATTGAGTCCTTTCTTACTTGTGCATGAAGAAAAAAGATCCATGGAACATTGCGGAGCTTGCCACACGTAATGTAACTTTTGGTTGCCACCTTAATGCCATGTCATTATGCCCAATCAATTCCTAGAAATCTATTGTACATGCCATTTGCTTCCCTGTGATAGGTCCGTCTTGCTTCCATGTGTCAATGAAAGAGTGGTGGAGAGTTCATAACCCCACGAGAAAAGTAGTTCACTAGACCATAAACCACTTGGGAATGAAGAGAGTCAAAGGTATTCTCATCGATGGACTGATGGTCGTACAAGGGATTAGACAATGTTTTGAGCATTAGTTCGGTGGATTGGTGGATGGTGTTCTCCTCGATGGTCAGTGGTAGGTGGGGAGTTGGATGGAAGCCTGTAAGAGAAAACCAGTTGTTGGTGGCCCATAGTTGATTTGGAGTTCCACGTGGAAAACTAGTGGTCGTTGGCCCTTTGGTCGGTGGTCCAATGACCAAAGTATTTCAAATGGATTAGACTAGATGAATATAGACGTGAGGAGAGGGGGAATAATTTCTTCATGGCCAAATTACACCAACCGAACCAGACCAAAGTCATCTAAAAATGAGAGAAGGTGAAGCATTTCCGCGATGACCGGTGGATCAATGACCAAATTATTCCCAACCAGATCAGACTCAGAATAAAATCTAAGAGAAGAAAGTCATTTTCATGCCAATTCCATGTCATCCAATGATGCCACGTAGGTAAGATTGTCGTATAGTCTAAAAACAAAAACCAAGTTTATAGCCATTTTCTTATTTTGGCCATAATTGGAGCAGATTAAGTCAGATTCAAATAAAACTTCTGGGTTTTTTCCATAACAAGGAGGGATACAAAATTTCCATAGAGGACCACTATCTCTTTCTACTTGGATTTGTCAGAAATTACAAAATAGTGGGTTTTAAAGATCAAGTCCAGATCATTGGAAAATATCTAGATTAAAATGAAATTATTGGAGAGATTCCAGAAAGAAGACATGGAAATAACCCATGAGGGAATTGAAAAAATTATAAGGGATTTGGAATGGGGATGTTGGAATAGGCCAAAATCCACTATTCCATGCCAATTTTTGGAGATTTTTGGGATTTTCAGAGGAGGAAAGGTGACCCCAGATCACAAAAGTGGAAAAATGTGTTTACTCAACATTTTATATACTCATCCAAAAAAATAAATTTGGTTTAGTGAAGTTTTTCTAGAAGAGCACATATAGAGAGATAGTTAGTTTTGCTAAAAATTCTATCCAGAAAAAAATTGTAAAAAGGACAAAGTTGTAGATTCTAGATTGTTGTAGAATCTTAGTGGAGTGACAAATGGAAGATGTGAAGGTTGTTCTATTCACCATTATGAGTATTATCAATTCCCAATACAATTTTTTTCTTATTTCTTTATGGATTTTCTTCCACAGTTGACATAAGTTAACCTTATAGTAAAATTGCACCAGTGGAGAAGGTGTATAAATGGGGTGAACATGGTTTTTCAGGACGCCATAAATTTTATCGCAGAGATCATATTGAGGCACATGAATAGTCATTGGAAATATGATTCATTCAAAGGAAAATAATATGGAATTATTATGATTGGGAGAAATGTGATATAATTATTCATAAATCGAGCAGAAAAAAGACATGTAGCATTATTTGACAAAAAAATATAATATGTATAATTAGAACAAAAACGGTTGCTTGCACATTTTGTAGAATTAGAGGTATAAGCATATCAATTCAAGACAAATATTCTATATCATAGTCATGGAGGATGCGCAAAGAGCCTTCAACCATGAGAGAGAAGCCAAAGGCCGAAATATCAATGTGGGTAATGATGAGATAGAATCTAATGGACATAGGAGCAGAGTGGAACCATCAGAATTGGTAGATACCATGAGAAGTATGAGAATGGAATTAAAAATTTATAAATCTGATAATGAGAGGATAATGAGATCATAGGAGGAGCATAATCAAATAAATTCTCAAATGATGCAAAGCCTAAATCAGTTGTAGTGGCAAGAAAAGAATGGATCTGGATCAAAACATGAGGAAGAAGGTAGATACCATGAAAGAAGAGATAACTATAGAAGACTCGATCATTCAAGAAGTGCCAGTAGAAATCATAGACATCACTCACCTCCTTACTCAACAAGGAAGTTTTATGCATTTGAATATTTAAGGAGCAGTCCAGAAGTGTCTCCTGTTAAACATAAAAGAAGAAGATATGTGTTGGACAATTTGCAAGGAGAGTTGAGGAAACTTAATCCACCATCCATTGATGGTGAAAGACAAAGGGAATATGATGTTGAATCCTGGTTACTTGGAATCAGGAAGTATTTTAGGTTACACAACTACTCATCTAACCTAGAAGCCAAAATTGCCACATACCATTTGTGTGGAAAAGATACTATGTGGTGGGATCAATCAAAGAAAGTTGAGAACATTAATGAGGGTAGGATCACTTGGAAGAAGTTCAAGAAGTATTTTCAGAAGGAGTATCTTTCAGGGCACTACTATGAAAAGAATATGCAAGAGTTATTTGAACTCAGGTTGGGAAGCATGACCATGGGAGAATATGAAAATAAGTTCTTGGGATTACTGAAGTATGTGGGGTTTATCAAGGATGAGAAGGTGAAGATACAAAGGTTTTTCAGTGGACTACCATCATTTTATAAAGATAAGATTCAATATGATGAGCCTGAAACTTTGATAGAGACCATTAGAAAGGATATGTACTTATATGACTAGGGCCAGGGAAGATAATATTTGCAGAAATATTGGAAGGACAAGAAGAAAGAGAAATTTGATCAGAGAAGGAATGGATTCAAACCTCCTTTCAACATAAACAATCATAATACAAATCAACAAGATCAGTCTGCTAAGAATGAATCTAAGAGGGAAGACTCCTTGGGAAAAATGGGAAGACCACAAATCAAATGTTGTGGATGTAAAGAAGATCACATGTATAAGGATTTCCCTCACAAAGAAGACAAGATGAGGACAATGCACAACATTCAAGAGGATACTATAGTAGAATACATGGGAATAAGTTTCCAAGAATATATGCAGCCTTGGAAGATCGACAAGTAGAACACCAATCCCATATGATTGAGGTGGAAGGTAATATCATTAATCATCCTGCTACTATTTTAATTGATTTAGGAGCAAGCCATAGTTACATTGATCCTAAAATAGTTGACAAATTTCATTTGGATAAAAATAAGTTTGAAAAATCATGTTTGGTTCAACTAGCCACTGGAACCAAAACAAGGATCAATGAAACTCTCAAATATTGTGCAATAAGTCTGAATAGAGTGAGTATTAATGTTGGCCTGAATATCATACCATTAGGACCATATGATATCCTAATTGGAAAGGATTGGTTGGAAATGCATCATGATATCCTAGATTAACATAATAATACATTTACATATCTTGATGAAGAAGGAAAACATAACACTATGAAAATAATTCCAAGACCCATTTCTATCAGGGAGATTTCATCCTTACAACTAAAGAGATGTTTTAGGAAAAGATGTCAATTATATGCAGCTCATGTGGAGGAGCCATAAAATACCAAAGGTCCAAGCCTCAAATATTTTTCAGTATTGCAAGAGTTTGAAGATGCATTCCAAGAAATACCAGGATTACCACCAAAGAGGGATATATATTTCTCTATCGATTTAGTACCAAGAGCTTCCTTAGTTTCAAAAAATGCCTATAGAATGAGTACAGTAGAATTAAAATAATTACAAATGCAGCTGGAAGAATTGTTGAAGAAAGGGTACATACGCCCAAGTGTTTCACATTGGGTAGCATCGATACTCTTGGTTAAAAATAAGGATGGAACATTGAGGCTATGTATTGACTTTAGACAGCTAAATAAATCCACTATGATGAAAAAATACCCTCCACCCATAATTGATGGCCTCTTTGACCAACTAAGAGGAGAAAATATATTTTTGAAGATAGACTTGATATTAAGATACCACCAGGTAAGAATCAATGAAGAAGACATCAATAAGACAACCTTTAGAACCAGGTATGGACATTATGAATTTGTAGCGGTGCCATTTGGACTGACCAATGTATCGACTGCATTTATTTGCTTGATGAATATCATATTCAGAAATTATCCGGATAAGTTTGTCATTGTGTTCTTGGATGACATACTTATCTATTCTAAATTAGAAGAATAAAATACACACATATTGAGGTTGGTACTGCAAGTACTAAGAAAACATCAACTTTATGCCAAGCTTAGTAAGTGTTCTTTTTAACAAAATCATATCCATTATTTGGGGCACATTATTTCAAAGGAAGGTATAGCAGTAGATCCAAAGAAAATTGATTCCATTAGAGGATGGACAACACCAAGAAATGTTTCATAAGTCAGATCTTTCATAGGATTAGTTGTATACTAGAGTAGATTTATAGCAAGGTTCTCTAAGATTTCTCATCCGATCACTTCTTTACAAAAGAAAGGAAATAATTTTGAATGGACAACATGGTGTGAATTTTTTTTTAATTCATTGAAAGAATTACTTACTAATGCACCAATTTTGAAGATTGTTGACCCAATTGAGAATTTTGTGGTATGTACAGATGCATGTAAATAAGGACTTGGTGGAGTCCTCATTCAAAATGGACATGTCATTAGTTATGAGTAAAAAAATATTAAATAACATGAGAGTAACTATGCCACACATGATTTGGAGTTTGTTTCCATAATTCATGCATTAAAGATGTGGAGGCATTACCTCATGAGAAAGAAATTTGAATTAAGGACATACCATAGTGGTCTGAAATATACTTTTGAGAAACCAACTTTGAATGTTAGGAAAACAATATGGCTGGAAATTTTAATTCAATATGACTTTGAAATCAAGCATATAAAAGGAAAAGTAAATAAAGTTGTTGGTGCATTCAACAAAAGAGTATATCTCATACATGCTACAACCATTAGCATGCATAGTTCGGATTTAAAGAGAAGAATTTTAGATGTTGTTATAGACCAGCATTACCTATAAGTAAAAGAAAGTTTACAACAAGAAAGTGTGTATCATAAATTAAAAGAATATAAGATGAAAGAATATGGAGTACTTATGCATAAGAACAAAATTTATGTTCCTGGCTCCGGAGATCTTAGTCCAAATTTAGTATTAAAAGAAATAAATAATATTCCATATGCCAGTGATCCATAATATATTTGCAGAACGAAATGAATACAGATTATTATCAAAATATGCTTAACACAAAATAACAAATATATAGTAAAAATGGTTTCTATTCAATAAGGAAATAAGATGAAATTGTAAAATGCAACGGAATCAAACTTGCTAGAATGGTGGCGACTTATCTATGAGAAGAGATGTGACGACTACGCTCATTCGCAAGAAGATGATTACAATGAGGCTCTGAAAGAATTTTTACAATAAACAAGAATGTCAAAAACCCTATACATCCAAAAAAACTAACCCTAGGAGATGAAGCGCTAAAAGTCATGTGGGCCCCGTTTGGGTAAGTTAGTACATCAACTTCCCGGGGTCAGAACTTTTGCATATGATCTCCGTTTTAGGCGCATGATAGCCCATTGGAAAGGTCTATCCAAGGACTAAATTTTTTTCTGCTATCTATCAAAGGCTATTATGATTTTGGTGAGCCCTAAAAAATGTTGTTTAGGGCCTCAAAACTGCCCCACAAGTTAGGGACCCAAAAACTAGGGAAAAACTACCAAAATGAGCCAGTTGGAATAGGTGGGAGGCCACCGACATCCATTTGGATCAACCGGACATCCTGGTTACCAGAAAAAAATTTGCAACAATAAGAAACAAATACTTTTTCCAAGAATGAAGAAGGATGTTTCCGATTACATTTCCAGATGTATGGAATGTCAGAGAGTGAAAGATAAGCATAGACACCCAGTGGGTTTGCTACAACTATTTCAAATTCCAAAGAAGAAATGGGAAGTGATAACCATTGATTTTATAATTTGCCATGACAACAAGAGAACATGATTCAATAATGGTAGTGGTAGATAAATTGACAAATAATGCTCATTTTGTTCTCGTAAAAAGGACTCATACAATAGCTAATATTGCATAAATTTACACGAGGGAAATTGCTAAGTTGCATGGAATACCTAAGGCAATTGTCTCAAACAGTGATAAGAATTTTACTTCAAATTTATGGAGGGGAATATTTAAAGGATTTGGTACAAAGTTGAACTTTAGCACAACATGCCATCCATAGTCAGATGGGTGGTCAGAGAGAGTCAACCAAGTGATTGAAGACATGTTGATAATGTATGTGATGGATAAGCCATCTAATTGGGAAGATTACTTGCATTTGGTTGAGTTTTCCTATAATAATGGGTATCAAGCTTCATTGAAGATGATCCCATTTGAAGCTTTGTATGGTAGAAAATGCAATACTCCAATGAGTTGGGACAAACCAACAAATAGAGTATTACTTGGTCCAGATTTTCTCAAGGGTAAGGAAGATCGAATGGTTAAAACTAAGAAGAATTTGAAAGCAACACAAGATAGAAAAAATATTTATGTGGATAAGAACATGAAAACTAGATAATTTAAAGTGGGAGAGCATGTGCTTTTGAAAGTCAAGCCCAAAAGTATCTCATTGAAGTTGGGTAGTTGTACAAAGTTAACAACCAGATTATGTGGTCCATTTGAGATATTGGATAGAATAGGGATAGTTTCAAACATGCTTGCTTCCATGAATGTGCATAATGCATTTCATGTCTCTTTGTTGAAAAAGTACATGCATGATCCTAACCATGTTATTGATTGGAATTTGATTTTGGTGGAGAAAGAAGGACACTTTCAGGTCTAGTCAATGCACATATTAGACAAGAAGGTCAAAGTGATCCTAAATCGAGCCATAGGATTGGTGTTATAGCAAGATTTGCCTCACCCTATGAAAATTCGCTCAGAAGGCATTTTTCCATTTCCCTATGCAGACTTGAAGTCCCTTTTTGCAGTTCCCAAAGCTAAAAATAATATTTTTCCACTTATACGCGCCCTAACTATTATACAACATGCATATGTGCAGGTTGCACCATTACAATCTGTGTACATTGTTGTACCCAAAATTAAAAATGGTGTCAGGTTTACATGTCACGTCATGGGATCCATGATCCTTGACTTTCCATATACTGGAAACTTTTCGACACGACCCTTCAATCCCATTTGAAGGCTACAAATGGGCCATATCCAAGTTGTGTAAAATAGGAGAAGAATTCAACTTTGAGAGCAAAGTTACTCTGGAGAAATTATTCACTTCATATTGAATCTGCATCCCTTTATCCTTTTAAGTCTGGACACACTGTTCAACTCCCAAGATCTTCCCTACTTGATTGAGAACCTCATTGTCTCTCTTATATGAGCTTGCCTTTGGTGGAGGATTGAAGTGGTGGAGGCCCAACTGGAAGGGACTTAGTTTCTCGGTTCCAAACTATGCCGACACAGAAGTTTGTAATTCATTCACTTCTGTTGATTACATTTTAATAGAAATACTCTTTTCTTGTCCAATTAATGTCATGCAAATATTTGAATTTTTATTCCATGGGAATATTTGTTATGAATATTGATGGATTATGCTATTGAATTTGATAACTTTATATATTATCACCATATGCTTGTGTTTCTTGGTTGTTGAGGACAAATTGCAGGTGTATTTATTTGGGTCAAGTGCTCAACGATGGACTTCATCGAACGTCTGGACGAGGTAGGCTCTTTATCTTGTCTTGTTAGCATATTTGTTTATATAGCATACTTGAGATTAGAGTTGATTTCTACAGTCATTTCCTTCTGTTGTGGTTTACCGCATCCCATAGAGAGATTTTCCTCGTAACAAAATTGGCGACCATACTGGGGATACAATCTTCTTTTCGGGGTTTGGAGTATATTTCTCCTTTGATTTCTCTCGTTTATATTGAGTTTCTTGTTGTCTAATTGCTTGACAACCTCTGTTCATTTTGAGTCTGAGTTTCTTGGCCTTATCCTTAACCTGGCAATGTTTTAATACATATATGTAGGTTTTTTACCTGACAGTCGCGTATATACACGGTTTTCTCCTAAACAGTCGTGTATATACATGGTTTTCTCCTGAATAGTCGCGTACATATTTCTTGTGTGCTTGGTTGCTGAGTTTGATATTTGTTGGATAAGTTTTGATGGTTACCGAGTCTTCTTAGGTCTCTGTTATGATTGTTAAGTTCTTGCAGAGTGATAGGAAACTTTCTTTGGTTGAATTTTTGGGCGGCGCCTTTCTCATCATCCTTTTCATTAATTGGCCTTGCATCTTGGGCTGGGTGTTTGCTTCTTGATATCCTACTTGGTTTGTCTCTGATTTCATTCAGTAAAATCTTTATATCAAGTTGTTGTTCATTCTTTTCATTTTCATTATTTTATATTGAAAATACAAAAATATTAAATACTTTGCATTTTTGGCATTTGATCTTTTAGGTTCTTATCGTTGATCTCAGTACATGTATGGAAAGATTGCATCTTATTTTGAATTGCATAATTAAATTGAAAATTGCATGTTGAAAACTTATCATATTTGGAATTAAAGTTAGGACTTTGCATTTTATTCATATTCATTTATTTTACTTGCTGAGTCATAAAATCATCAGTTTCAGTACCACACATTTTTGAGTAAGCAAGGCCACTAAAAGCAACGCTAATAATTTAAAATTGATTAGAAACAATTTTATTTTCTAGGGTGCACAAACTAGCTTAGGGTTTAGAGCCTTGGAATAGGATTTTGTGAGTAAAGTTCTCCAAGGCTATTAAATCAACATATGTGTGTACCTAAGGGAGTGGTGAAATCCACTGTATAATTGGTGACGTTAGGAGCTCCTCTTACACCGGAGTTAAGCAATAGGTTGCGTGAAGTTGGTTGAGGTGATATCCCCCCAATACCTTCTTAGTGTTAGATATATTTATGGGGATCTTGCTAGTACCTTTACCTATGTGAGAGGCAATTCTTTCGAGGTTTCAAGCTTTGTTACCCTGCCCATACGGTGGAACTGACTTATGATTGTTCTCCTATGCATCATTTATATCGTGGTTTCTTAGTTTCTTGACATAGGTACCACATAGGTTACTTGCAGGGGTTATTCTGCAGGTACCCTGGGTCAGATAAGGGTCAGACAACACACAACATTTATGGAGAATTACCTCTCTGGGGGTATCTGATCGATTGGTTATTAAGCCCATGAGGGCCCTTATAACTGATTCTGATATCTCTGATATTTTGTAGGGAGTCTCAGGCCCCTCTTGGGTGAGGCATACCTACTTTAGAGAGGGAGCCCCCTTTCAACCACTTTATCTTGTTTGTGTGCATATTGTCTTTTTGTTTATTTTTGTATTCTCTTTTATTACTAGTTGGCCTTAGGAATTTTTTTTAAATCTCAAGTCTTGAGTCATTGTGGAGCCATACTAGCTTCCTCGCAGGTCTCTTCGTTTGTTACGATTACCAACACATCTTGAGTATTTTCCTTCTAAAAGGCGTAAATTTATTAAACGTGGTACACACACCTCCACTTACCAGATTCATGATCATAGAAGGATGAGTATTGAATCGAGTCCAAAAGATACTTGGATTCCTTCGAATCCCATACCCACTATAGTTAACGATACTCCTTCGACACCTTCAACCACAATGGTTGTGGTGTCAGAGGTTCCTATCATCATTCATGTCCGTCCTATAGTGAATAATCAACCTATAGCCATGAACCCTTTTGGGTCCCGTTGTCACTCGTCGAGCTACAATATCCATTCCATCCCTACAACCTCTAGTCCTTTTTCTTATGGTATGTCAAATCTCACATCACAATTTTCATCCTCCATCCCAACATATAATCTGAATACTAGTATTGTACTTGGGGGCATGTCTCCTTCACATGCTCCATTTTCGTTTGGTGGTGCTCATATCCCACAAACGACTCCTACATTTGGAGGCCTTCCTCCTTTTTACCCCGGGTCTAATCCTGATCCTAATGCTCCTGGATGGAGTGGTCAACCTGGCAGACAAGTTGATGCTTAAGTTCCATCCTTTACACCTACCTCCTCTACACCGATTCCGAACAACATGTTTGGCATGAAGAATCCACGTTTATCCTCCGGATTCACACTCGGAGGAGGTCAGTTTCATACCTTGGGAAACCCCCAACCTAGAGCCACTCCGGTTGGGGGAAATTTTTACAATCCTCATCATAACATTCCTACTGGAATGTTGCCTAACCAACCCTTCATGAATAAGTTCAGAAGAGGGTCTTACAATCTCGGGCAGGGCCATGGTACATACCAGAACCCCGGATGGGCTACAATTCCCCAACAACAATCTTTCTCGGGAGCTTGGGGCCAGATGAAGCAACCCCGTCTCCCTATTCTGGTCACGCTCAATATGCCAGACTTGTATATATTAATGAATGACTCTATGCATCATGATCCGACATGCCCCCCCCCCCCCCCCCCCCCGCCCCCCGTCCCTACCAAGCTTCCTTCAGATATTCCAAAATTTGAAGGCAAGACTGGTGAGGATCCTGGTGATCATGTCACTATGTTTCATCTTTGGCGCTCTTCGAATTCCCTTAATGATGATTCTATTCATTTAAGATTGTTTCAATGCATCCTCACGGGGGTTGCTCCAAAGTGGTACATAGAGCTACCAGGGGGGACACACACAACTTTTAATTAGATGGTTTTAGTCTTCCTCAACCACTTCCAATTGCCAGTTCATTATGATGCTGGCATAGAACTTCTGTCGGACTTCAGTCAGGACAAAGCCACCCATATATCGGATTACATCCAAGAGTGGTGTAGATGAAAGAGGTTGATCAAGGTTTACATACCTCCATAATTCTTGCTATAGTGGTTCCTTAAGTCTCTACAACCGTATATTTCGAAGGATGTTTCTACATCGGGGGTTACATCTGAGGAAGAAGCGATTTTTAAAGCCCAAAAGTTAGATATTATATATGCTCAATATGGGATGTTATACGAGATTCTTCTAGATGCACCGAGGTCAAACTATGACCCTAGAAAAAATCCCAGGCCTCATGCCAATGGCATTATAGGCTCTGCCAATGTTAAATCTACAGACTTGGTGACAAGCTAGTTGAAAGAGTTGTCTCTAAACTAGTCTACAGGAGGGTCAGCTTCGTCAGTTTCCTCCACTCCCACTCAATAAACGGATGTACATTCTGTGCAATTTTCGACCAACCCGAATGGTAACCAACATCTAGGAGGGTATAAAAAGAAAGGACGTGGTAACAATCGTAAGGGTTGGAAGAATAACAATAAAACCAAGGACAATGATAATAAAGAGAAGTTGAATAGTAATGTTGGTGAGGGAAAGAAAGAAAGGCGGAAGGTGAAGTTTCCCTGCAATCTTTGTATAGACAATCAACTTACCCACTTGTGCCCCAAACTTGCGGAAGTTGCGAGGCTTTTATCTCTACCGCTCACTGTGATGACTAATCCTTTTCCACATAATCGACACATGGCCTCGAGCTCCTAGAATGCCGAAAATATGGTGAGTGGGAGTCAAAACCCACCGACGTAAGACAATGACCATCTATGCATCAATATGATTAAGTTTGAGGTTAATGTAGCCACTTAGGCTCACGATTACATTTCTTCATAGACTATACCTGGTCTAGAGTCTCCCCCTCCTCCGGAGATGCCTTTACAGATCGAAAAACAAGATCCCCACCTCGTATTCCGAAAGGAGAACTCAAGTGCTCTACCCAAAATCCTAATGTTAGAGTCGCCCATAATTACTCTATTGTTGAGGATCTGGGTCAAATCCCTTGTGCGATGTCAGCTCTGAAGGTACTCTAGACGTGTCCTTCATAGAGGAATGCCTTGTTATTTGCGTTAGGAGCTCTAGATCTTAGTGGCTCTAAAGTTATCAATTTTGAAGTCATGGATGTGAAGCCTTGCTTTCCTTACCATGTGGCTTTCTAATCCACGTGGGTTACTCAAAGTATACCATCAAACGTACTTTTGTTGATGAAGGCACTGCAACATGCATGATGTCCCTAGTTTGTTGAAAATCCCTTAGCTCTCCGACCCTCTCTCAATCTCCAACCATATTGACTGCTTTTGAAGGTTGTTCTTTCTAACCTCACGGTATTCTTCTTTCCTTCCTGGTCCAGTTAGGTGGGAATAATGTGGAGGTGGATGTGGAGGTGGTTGATGCACCCCTCGACTATAACTTGTTACTAGGACACAATTGGACTTATGCTATGAATGCAATCATATCATTTGTCTTCTGTACTCTTTGCTTTCCTCACGATGGGAAGATCATGACAATCGACCAATTGTCCTTTGCACATGCTATCCCTAATGCTTTGGTTTGACCATCGATCCCTGTGATCGACAATTCTCAGCTGACAACTGAGAATATCGATGTCAGAACATATTCATCCCTTATGGGTACCTTCGACTTCATGGCACCGATTCATCATATCTATGCCATGTCCAGTAGGTATTCTTCGTCAATGAGGTCCGTTCCTTTCCGCACTTTGTATTTTAATGATTCTTGGACCCTAACTTCCTCGACTGCGTCTTGTGAAGGTAAATCACATACTGGAATGGCTATGCCACTATCAGTAGCAGAGATAGTGTATTAGGTTGTTCTTGACTCTTCTGCTGATCCAGATCCTGTTACCTCACAGACGAACGAGGAGGATCATGTTCTTGAGCTCGTATGGGCCACTTCATCGTCTTGTTCACGTGACTGCGTCGATGATACTTTACCCTCGGATGAAGCAATCGTAGAGGCCATGAATGGTTCTGACAAGCCATGGGATGATATGCGCCATCGCTCTTGTTTTCTCCTAGAGCTTGCTAGAATCGAACAAAATGATTTTAGATCTACCTTGAGTGAGATAGTCGGTCACGTCGTAGTTCCACTTGATACACATGAAATTTATGACGAAGGAAACATGATGAGTATCTCTCCTATCGTCATGATCGATATCTCTCGTATTCCTAGGAAGATTGAAAATGTATACATCGGTGTAGATTGTTCGCTGGAAGAAGTTATGATCTACACCGATCTCTTCAAAGAATTCCATGATGTATTCGCTTAGTCATATGAAGAGATGCCAGGAATCAACCCTCGAATTTTCAAACATGAGATTAAAACCTACCCGGATGCTAAACCTGCTCGACAACAACTTAGAGATGTCAATCCTAGAAAGGCCCCTGCTATTAAGGCAGAGGTAGAAAAAATTCTTAATGCTGGCGTTATCTACCTGGTTCCATTGACTGAATGGGTATCCAATCTCGTTCTTGTGATTAAAAAGAAAGGAACCATCTGTGTATGCATGGATTTTCATGACCTGAATAAGGCATGTCCCAAAGACAACTTCCCGACACCCTTCATTGATCATATTCTTGATGAGTGTGTGGAAAGAAAAGTTTTTTCTTTTATGGACGAATTTTCAAGATATAACCAAATTCAGATTAAGCCCGAGGACCAATATAAGATGAAATTTATTTGTCCTTGGGGTACATTCACACACCAGAATATGCTTTTCAACCTTAAGAACGTCGGAGCAACCTTCCAACGAGCTATGACCTTCACATTTCATGCTCTCAAGCATATAGTAGAAGCCTATCTCAATGATCTTGTTGCTCACTCTTGTAAGAGAGTGGATCACCCTACACACCTTCGACTAGTTTTTGAAAGATGTCGCCATTACCGCATCCATTTGAACCCTCATAAATGCATCTTTTGTGTTAGGTCAGGTCAAATTCTAGGATTTTTAGTCTCTGAGACTAGGACCATGGTGGATCCGTTAAAGGTTGAGGCAATACATCAAATTCCTCCCCCATGCACTATTCGTCAACTTCAAGGTTTACAGGGGAAAAATGAATTTTTATGACGGTTTATAGTGAACTATGCCAATATTACTAAGGGTTTCATGTGTTTCTTAAAGAAGGACACTCCTTTTATTTGGTATGAGCGAGCCCATGAATCCTTCAATGCTTTGAAGAAATCATTAGTATCAACGCCTCTGCTGAAGTCTTCGAAATACGATAGATATTAATTGATTTATATTGTTGCGTATGAAGAGACGATTGGTATGGTGTTGGTCCAGGAGGATGACAAGCTCCGTGAGAACGTCATTTACTATCTTAGTTGAAACTTAGTTGGCCCTAAACTCAAATATTCTCATGTTGAAAAGCTAGCTCTGGCTATTGTTCACGCAATTCAACGATTATGACACTATATATTGATTTTAAAAACTATTGTGGTTGCTGATGTCAATCCATTTCAATACATCCTTACTAGGTGTATCATAGGGGGGAAATACGATAAATGGGTTTCCATTTTACAAGAATTTGATCTCGACTTCGCTTCTTCAAAATCCAAGAAATCACTAGTTTTTGCAGAGTTAATATCCGACTTCCCTTGGTTAGATGAGAATGTTATTCATATTTATTCATTTGCGTATGAACACATTTTCCTTGTCTCGTCGTCAGACCCCTGGTATGGAGATATTGTTGTCTATATTCAAAATTTGAAGTTCCCTCAACATCTCTTAAGATATGACGAACAACGTATATGATACGAAGCTAAGAAATACCTTATCATCAGTGACACTCTGTATCGCCAAGGAGTAGACAATATCTTGTGTTGTTTCTTGAATCACGAAGAAGCTAAGTCTATTCTAAACAATTGCCACAGTGGGGGGGCTTGTGGTGGTCATCTATTCAGGCTTGCGACAACCCAAAAAAATTTGCAAGCCGGTTATTTTTGGCCGTATGTTTTTAAAGATTGTGTCGAAGCGGTTAAGAAGTGTCACCCCTGCCAAGTGTTCACTTGAAATATTTTCTCGCATCCATCCCCTCCCCATCCATTCGTTACCATCGATCCCTTCACCAAGTGGGGGGTGGATTTTGTGGATTGCAACCCAACTTCGGCTGGGGGGCATCAACACATTATCGTGGTCGTAGACTACTTTTATAAGTGGGTTGAGGCCATGCCTACAGTTAAATCCAATGGTAATATTGTTGCTTTCTTCGTGTTCAATAAAATTATAGACAGGTTTGGAATCACGAGTGATATTGTCATTGATCATGGAAATCATTTTCAGAATGAAAAGATGAAAGAATTAACATGGAAACTCGGGTTTAAACATGGTCATTCTTCCCCTTACTACCTCCAAGAAAATGGACAAGTAGAAGTCGTGAACAAGTCTCTCAAGACCATTTTGTAGAAATATGTTAACAATAGAAAATCCGACTGGAATATCATGCTTTATCCAACAGTTTGGGCATACCGAACCTCAGTTAAGACTTCCACCGATTTTTATCCTTTCTAGTTAGTGCACGGTGTGGAGTCGATCCTACCTATTGAAGGTGAAATCCCTTCTCTTAGATTGGAAGTTACACTCCTACCTCACACATATGATCTCGAACAACGCCTCGTACACCTAGAGAGTCTAGATGAGCTCATGGCTCCCGCAATCAACAGTTAAAATTCAGGGCCAATTTGGTCCAAAATGCACTATTTCGGTAAAAAAACACAAATGTTATAGTAAAATTGAGTTTTTTTTACTATTTATAGAAAAAATTTACCCACTTTGCATAGGTTTTACTAATATTTTGGCCTAATGGACTAATACGACAGTGGATGGAGTTGGTTTGGGTGGTTTTGTCCAAGGATTCTTGCGGTTTTTAGCGCCATGTCGCTCGTTCGTAACTTTGGACAGGTATTTTTCAACCAACATATAGGATAGGTCATCAATCCATTATGCACGTTTGCATCATCCTATGACTACAACACATTTGTCTTAGGTACAGACCCATTTAGTAGCGACACAAAACCTTCTTTCTGCAATTAGAAGTGTCGTTATTGAATAGTAGAGACTTACCAAACATGGGTACCCTAGTTAGATCCTCTGCACCATTCGGTGCCCATGCAAAGATTTTTTTTCCATAGGACTGGGAGTCCCTTATAGATAATACATGACTTTATGTTTGAACCTCATTTCTTACTCATACGCATGTTGACCTATACCTATCAGGACTCCCAACAAGTATGGTTTAAGCTCTTTTTCGACTCTCTCAAAAAGCGAAAAGATTACCAAGTGAACTTGTCTCTTTCAGACTCGTAAATTGGATTTGAAAGGAGGTCTATTTGGTGTAAGTTTACTCCTTTTTCAAACCAAGTAGACTAAGATTAAGAAAAATGACATTCTTTGGCATTAAGTTGTAATTGCATCTCATTCTCTTGCTTGCAGTAATGAGCCTATTGTTAGTTCTCTCTTTTGCCTTATAATCCTATCACCTCAGCATTTTGCATCATTAGCCAAGTAGAACCTTGGTTATATCCTTTGCAGCTTGACACCTTATACCCAAGATAAAACATTCCCCTAAGTGTCCATATCATGCATGCACCTCCTTGCATTGAGCATAGGTATGTTCCACTGCTGGAACTAGTTGCTTACTTGTGACACTCGTTTCTTCCTCTATATCATATCATTCATTTGACTATGAAAAAAAAAAAAATACAAGAGAGAAAATAATATTATCTGATATTGGTAGCAGTAATGTCGTCTTTGAACAAAGCACAAAACTTTTCGAGTCCACTTTTCATCAAAATTTTGGGTTTAGCATGACCTTAGGAAGTTGAGATCATTACTTAGAGTTTACTCCCCTCACTGGTTACTCTTCTAGTCCCTATGGGGAGTTTGATTGGTGCCTCCTACATCACAAAGTTTCATCATTGAGTCTATGCTACCATAGTATTCCATATGTCTCATGCTCTTTTTTAAAGGATGTATATCAACCTGTGTCGACCATTCCTCAGAACTCTTGACTTTCCATGTTGGCCATACCCTCAGTGTGTCTCAGAGTTACATGGAGATGTAGTTCTATCGTGCACCCTGGTCCTACTTTCATCATTGGTAGGTAACCTTGAACCCAACAGTTGACTTTTCATCATTGGTCGTTGACTGGGGGGTTTCCCTTGTGTTCAATGACAAGAAATATATTCACACATTGGGATTCATGCAATGTCTTGGATGCCATTAGTATTATTGGTGGTTTCCTAACCTTTGTCAACAATTTTCCTTATTGGCTGCTATTCAGAGGGTCTTTTTTCATGTACCGCTTTCATCCGACACACATGAAAGACGCACGGGGTTGTTGGTTCGTGAACATGTTCTTCATCTGATTTCCTCCAAATCATCAAGATCCTACTTTGTACCTTGTGCTAAATTATGAGAGATACCTCAATGCTCTCTTTTCAGCAGGTCTCCGTCCATCGACTTCAACCCATCTATTCTGGAAATGATACCTAGAGTCCTATGAGTACTTAGAGGCTTACAATCATTAGTGGCAGGTTCTCCCGCCATCGAAAGTTGGGAATACATCAATGTCTCCTGATTGATGGATTCTTCAAGTGTTTGACCTTGACACCTTTATTCACACTTGTAAGCATGTACTTGGTGCCTTGATAACTACTTTCATTATTGGTAGGTTGTCTCGCATTTGTTAATGGTAACCTTAATGGCTGATAATCAAACGAAGTCTCATTGTGTTCGACCTCAACTCCTTTATTCACACGATGTAGACTTGCACATTTGGCGGATCATGTAGAAGACTTGAAGACATCAATTCATAGTCGCATCTTTCCTGAGTTTTTGCTATCTTTCATTGGACCAGTACCTATGTGACTTCAATTATCATGGGAGATCAAATTGTACTCCATTGTATACATATATCTTCAGATTGAGTTTGAGACTAGTTTTATTGGGCCTTGTTCGTGACTATGAAAACCTTTGGCATGTAGCCACCTTTGTATTGCCTATTCATGGCCATGAAAAGCCGTTTGTTATATTTTCACATGGATCTGCAGTGTAATTCAAATTGGCATCCATGTGCACAAAGTCAGTACATATTGTAATATTCTCATGAGCAACTTGTTCTTCCAGTTGGGTCTCCATTACTCCACTTCTGGGTATTATATTGTATTTTGGTCATCGCAGATACTCCTATGACCTCACACATTAGGGGGCATCTATTATAGCAAGATCTTCCTCACCCTATGCAAATTTGCTCAGAAGGCATTTTTCCATTTCCCTATGCAGACTTGAAGTCCCTTTTTGATTTTCCTAGAGGTAAAAATAATAGTTTTCCACATTTATGCGCCCTAACTATTATACAACATGTGTATACATAGGTTGCACCATTAAAGAACACGAAAATCAGGTTTTGTACCCAAAATTAAAAATGGTGTTGGGTTTCCATGTCACATCATGGGATCCATGATCCTTGACCTTCCATATATTGGAAACATTCTAAATCGGCCCTTCAGTTCCATTTGAAGGCTATAAATGGGCCATATCCAAGCTGTGGAAAAGAGGAGAAGAATTAAACTTTGAGAGCAAAGTTACTCTGAAGAAATTATTCACTCCATATTGAGTCTACATCCCTTTATCCTTTTAGGTTTGGATGCATTGTTCAAGCCTCAATCTCTTCCCTACTTGATTGAGAACCTCATTGTCTCTCTTATATGAGCTTACCTTTGGTGGAGGATTGAAGTGGTGGAGACCCAGTTGGAAGGGACTTAGTTTCTCGGTTCCGAACCGCGACGTCATGGAAGTTTGTAATTCATTCACTTCTGCTAATTACATTTTATTAGAAATACTCTTTTCTCATCCAATTAATGTCTTGCAAATATTTGAATTGTTATTCCATGGGCATATTTGTTATGAATATTGATGGATTATGCTATTGAATGTGATAACTTTAGATATTATCACCATATGCTTGCGTTTCTTGTTTGTTGAGGACAAGTTGTAGGTGTATTGCTTTGGGTCAAGTGTTCAACGATGGACTTCATTGAACGTTTGGATGAGGTAGGCTCTTTATCTTTTCTTGTTAGCATATTTTTTATATAGCATACTTGAGATTAGAGTTGATTTATGCAGTCATTTCCGTCTGTTGTGGTTTACCCCATGCCATAGAGATATTTTCCTCGTAACAATTGGTAAAGGTTTAATGGACCTTCTATGGTCCTTAAGATGCTACTTGGGAGCATGAAGATTCCATGTGGGTAGAGTACTTGTGACTTTTGAGTATTTTTGAAATTTTGGTTTTATGTTTAGTATATGCACCAAGGAATGTGCCAAAATAAGGGGGAAGGGAATGAAATACCCCAATTTTGAGTCCTTGTATTAGTAATATACTTTTTTTTATTCATGCAAGGATAGAGTGCCTATAAATTTGAAAGGTCAAAGTGCCTAGAAATGTAATATTTTGAATATATTAATAAAATACATTACTAATTGCAAGATGGACAAGGACATAGATAGGGGTGTATGATTCCACGAGAGAGGGGGGCTAAAGGGATAATTATTTTATTATTATTTTATTCACCCATATTAGTTTTAGTTGGGAAAGTGGTTACATGAACTTCTTAGGGAAGGTCACGTGGTGCTATATTGGATGTAATTATATAAACTCCACTTTTCGGTTGTTTGGGGGTTAATCATTCATTCATTTTGGTTTCTCATTTCATTGTTATTCATTCCTCATTCATTCTTTGTCTTGGTCTGGGCATGGGAAATTATTATTGGAGGAAAATAGTCATTGATTGTTGGTTGTAAGTAATTGTTAATTATTCCAGAAAGGAATGGATGCATGTGTGCATGCGAATAATGGTAGTTGAGAGAGAACTGTCCACGATTGAGAATCCTGGGAGTTTCCAACATTGATATTTCATGACCACTAGCAATGGAGCCCTGTAAAATAAGTGGAACAACTTGAGGTATTTCATTGCAGAGAAAGGGGTTCATTTCTTTGGGTTGTGCGGGACGGAAGGGAGGAGATCTTGTAAAATAGGATTGTTGTGTGGATGGGAAAAATTGTGAGAGCTTGATAGTTGGTTGTGTGTGTTAGAGTCGACCTAGGACCCGTCCCTGTGGATTCATAGCCCTGACTTAGGGGTGACTTGCTGTTGAGATATTGAACAACAATGTCTATGGTTGGGTGGAATGTATGTTGTCTGCAACCTGTTAGTGAATGTTTATTTGAAAAGATAAGTGTTTTCTATATTTTCTGTGTAATTTATATTCTGTTGTGTAATTGTTGTCTCATATTTATATTTTGCATGCTTGTTGTTATTTTTGTGCATGGCATGTTGATCATTTCTATTATGGTTTAACGTGTTATTGTTAATTGAATGCATTGGTTTCATGTTTCTTGATTAATTAAATAATGGTAACATAAATTTGTAATTTTCCCAAGCGAGAGAATTTAGAGGTACCCAGGTCGATGGGCATGTTATATTTTAGTTTCCAAGCAAATTTTTGAGTTTGCTAGTGAAAGGTACATCATAGATTGGTATCAGAGTGAGTCTTTTCATCACTTTGGTACTCGGTATGCCACAATGTCTCTTGCTAAATTGGTGCTTAGTGGTGGGGATTGGTGTCTACAAAGATCTATAAGAGTTGGTTGGTGACTACCAGGATTTTTACCAATGGGGATTAGTGTCTCTAGTAGGTCAGCTCCTATAAAAATTTACAACAATAGGTTGGTTCCTACAAAGAATTATAAAGATATTTTTTGTGGTTTTCTCCCAAAAGTGTTTCCACGTAAATCTTGTGTTCCATGTTCTATAGTTAATAGATCTCATATGTGATTGCTTTCTTATGGTTGATGAATGCTTGAAAAATTAAGAAAAAAATTCCTTATATTGATTCACCCCCTCCCCCTCCCCCTCTTAGTATAAGTTTGTGCTCAACAATTGGTATTAGAGAAGGTTCCTTTAGAAACAATCTAACCATTGGAAGGTATATATTAGGAGCACACATGGCCAATCAAGAAGGTTTCTCCACAAACAGATCTCCATTTCTCAATGGAACAAACTATGCATTATAGAGCATAAGGATGAGAACATATCTAATGGCGCTTGGGTTTAATATTTGTCAATCGTCGTGACTGGTTATACAACCCAAAAAACTCCACCAACATATGTGGTTGGGAAGAAGCCTAGTGAAAATGATGCAAAAGCTATGAATGCCATCTTGAGAAATCTATCAGAATTCAAGTTTTTCAAGGTGATGCATTGTAAATTGAAAAACGAAATTTGGGACAAACTTCAAATATCTATGAAAGTGATAGAAAGGAAACTCTCTTCATGAAAATGGAAACGCAAATTGATACTTCAAAAAATGAATACAAAGGGAAAGAAATGATGGATTCAAAATAGGAACAAAATGAAAAAACAAATGTGGAAATGGATCTTGAAGAATAACTCATTTGTGCCTTAAGAGAAATAAAGAAGCTTAAGAAAAATAATTTGAAACAAAAGGAGTAGTTGTAGAAATATGAGGAGGAGGATCATGATACAAAATAAAAAATTTCACAAAGCATTGAAGAAATACAGAAGACTACGATCAACCTAAAGATTCAACTATAAGAGGAAAAAACGACAAAAGAAGTGGTGAGAATCCAACTGAAGTTAAAGGAAAAAAATTTGCAAGAAACTGGAAGCTACAATTGTTTCCTTAAGAAAGGAATTGGAAAATTCAACTGCTTAGTTGAATATAAGATTAAAGTTTGAAAAGAACACTGAAATATTAGATGATATCATCAAATTCCAAAGGTCACCACTCATTAAAACTAGTCTTGGATATGATAACATGACCACCAAAGAAGATTTAAAAGCTATTGAGCCATTGAAGAAAGTAAATGAAGGAAAATCTAAAATCTATGCTAATGTACTCAAAATCTCCATCAATGACAAAGACAACGGGAAGAGAGAAAATGGCGTTCCATAAAAAACTAACATTCCTCCCAAATACAACAAGGATAGATTTAGAAGATCTTTCCCGCTAAGATGGCCTCACACAACTCGGTACCAAAACTTTGTCCTTGGTTATTATTTTTCTTGCAATCACTTTGGTCATAAAGCAATAGATTGTAGAAAATATGTAAGAAATGATCATGTATGGAACCAAAAAATAAGTACTTATGGGTTCTCAAATAGAAATTATAATTCATTTTCTCCATTATTTAATTACAATGTTGTATGTTATAAGTGCGACAACTATGGGCACATAACACTTTTTTGTAGTAGTGGCATAGTAGAAACTTCTAGACAAAGCAATGAAGAAGATACCCTTTCCAAAAGAAAGAAAGAAACCACAAAAGTTTGGAAAAAGAAGAAGGAACAAGAAGAGCGGGAGAAGGAGAAATAATAAGAAAAAATAAAAATGAAATGAAATGAAAGGAGAAAAGAGGAAGAGAAAGAAAAAGAATAATAAAAAAGGAACATCCAAAAGAAACGAGTTGCAAAGAAGAAGAAGACAAAGAAGGAATACAATGTAAAGATACAAAGGAATATCCATTTCAAAAACCAAGTATATCAAGGAAATGTTGAAGAAGTTTAGAATGGAATATTGTGCACTACGCAACACACCCATGGTCACAAGTTGTAAATTGAGCAAAGATGATAAATCTCTAGAAGAAAATCAAACATTGTACAGGTTAATGATTGGTATCATACTATATGTGACAACATCAAGGTCATACATTGTGTAATAAATAGGATTGGTTGCACGGTTTCACACTACATTAAAAGAAACTCATGTGCCAACAATGAAAATAATATTCAAATATATAAAGGGCACCTTAGAATTTGACTTGTGGTACTCAAGAGGTGAATATTTTACTCTACCAACATATACATATGAGGATTGGGCCAACAATCTAGATGATAGGAAAAACACAAGCTCAAAGAGAGCATCCATTTTACCTGCCACTGTGCATAGGGAGGTGCATCTCCATAGTAGTCTCGTTTGTCGTAAGAGGGGTTCTGTAGCAGGTGGTATTTGAAGGGAAAGCAGTAAGATAGGATAGGAGGTACCTTCCCTACCGGAAGGGGGAGAAGGACCATTGATGTGAAAGGGGAAGAGTTTTATACAGGGGGAAATTCTAACTATGCTTGGTGGACTATGTGTTCCGTTGCAAGATTGTCATTCTTGACACAGGGGGAGATTGTTGGAATTATTGTCATTGATGTCAAATGATCAATGTTGTTATTAATGTCATATTATGCCATTATAATACACACATCAGTTCCAAGATTGATTTATATATAGGATTAAAGTATATTAAAAAAGGGGTGCATGTGAAAAAGTAAAAAGTGAAATAGTGGTTTCAAACCCATGGGTTTGGGTATTTTCCCATGGTATTTAGAAAAGTAAAATTTAAAAAGGCAGTTAATTATTTAATTAATGGATATGTCCCTTCATGAAGGTTATGAAAAAATATAAAAAGAGGAAGTATTGAGATAAAGTGTGTGTGTGAAAAATGGATGAGCAAAGATTGAATATCATTCAAAAAGGGAAGAGTTGCAAAATCTGTTTCAGGTCATTTTGGCATTTTCATGATAACTTGTTTTCTAGGATGTTTCATACCTTCAAATTTTGAAGAGATGGAGGATATCTCTTTGGGTACATGTGGTAAAAATTCTGAAATGTTGGTTTGCTATACTTTCATAGATATGCCATGTGGAAGTTAGGGTTCATGAATGCTCCTGAAATCGGTTTCAAATAGGCCAGCTTGGAACTTTTGTTATAATTTATTTTTTGGGATGTTTTAGACCTTAAAATTTTGCAGAGATAAAGGAGATATCTATAGGTACATGTGGTAAAAATGTTAGATGTTGGTACCCTATACTTTCACATATATTCCCTATGGAAGTTAGGGTTCCTAAATGCTCCTGAAAACAATTTCAAACATGTCATCTTGGCACTTTCACTATAACTTATTTTCTAGGATGTTTCATACCTTCAATATTTTTAGAGATGGAGGAGAGATCTTTGTGTACATGTGGTAAACAATTTAGATGTTGGTTCGCTACATTTTCATAGATACTCCTTGTGGAACTTAGGGTTCTTGAATGGTCCTAAAATCAGTTTCAAATAGATCAGTTTGAAATTTTCACTATAACTTGTTTTATGGGACTCTTTAAACCGTGGGAATTTTAGAGAATATAGGAGACATAAAAAATTACCTCAGGTAAACATTTCATATGTTTTTTCATTGTACTTTTTGACATATGCTCTGTGGAAGTTAGGGTTCCTGAATGCTCCTGAAATCATTTTCAAACAGGTCAGTTTGGTATTTTCACTGTAAATTCTTTTTTGGGACTCTTTAGACTGTGAAAATTTTAGAGAATAGAGGAGACATATAGAAGTACCTCAGGTAAAAATTTCATAATCATATTTGCAAAATTGGATACGTGGCATGTTGTACACGTTAATTATTGGGAAGAGGCCCAAAACAACAAGCTTTGGGAAAGTTACCATTTGGAAATTCAAAATTTCACTAGACCTGGTAAGGGAATAAGTAGTGATCAGACCTGGGGAAGACAAAATCAGTGAGGAGAACTAGTGAAGGCAGAAGGAGCGAGCATACCCGGTGAAGGAATAAGTATCAAGAAGACTCGGTGAAGGTTGGTGCAACTCACACAAAGAGATCGATGTCTCTTACTAAGTTGGTGCTTAGCAATGGGTATTGGTTTCTATAGTAGATTGGTGTCTACGAAGATCTGTAAAAGTAAGTCGGGGCTTCTCAAACAAAGAGATCGATGTCTCTTGCTAAATTTGTGCTTAGTGGTGGGGATTGGTGTTTCTATTAGATTGGTGTTTATGAAGATATGTAAGAGTAGGTTGGTGACTACCATGATTTGTACCAGTGGAGATTTGTGTCTCCAGTAGGTTGGTGCCTACAAATATTTGTAACATTAGGTTGGTGTTTACAAAGAATTATGAAGAGAAGTTTTTTGGTTTTCTCCCGAAACGGTTTCCACGTAAATCTTGTGTTCCATGTTCTGGAGTTAATATATCTCATATGTGATTGTTTTCTTGTGGTTGATGAATGTTTGAAAAAGAAAAAAATTGTCTTATATTGATTCACCCCGCTCCCCCTCCCCCCCTAGTATAAGTGTGTGCTTAACAATATGTTTACAATATCCTGTGTTAATGTCTCTATGTCATATGTTTATTGTACTTTGCTTTTCAATACTTCTATGCACTATGTCCATTGTACTATGTGTAGAAATAATTTAGAACTATTGAGACTTTCAAGTTTTATTTGTTCTTCTATAAGGAATTAACAACCATATCCTAGTTGAGACAACTAAGAATACTTCCCCTTTGCATTTTCTATGCACTTCTATTCCCTATCTATCAATAATATTGAACAACCCTTCATCCAATTATTTGGAAGTGCACATATCTAACATTTTTAACAATTTATCATTGAAAATAAGTAATTGTACATATGATTTGATAATGATAATCCCTATGATGTTTTCCAATTATTTGATCTCAAGATACATATTATTTAACCACCTATTTATGAAAGCTTGATAGTCATGAACCATATGACATTTTTGAATTATTTGATCTCAATATACATAGTGCATATTACTTAACCAAATTGCAAAAACAACATATGTCTACCCAATTGGAACAATTGTGAATGTTGTTACATTTTCTAGATGGGTTGGTGTGCAATACATTCTACACACAAAATATGACAATTCATATGATAACGTAGAAACAATATGGTTTTTGACAATCAATCTTTTTACTTTTAAATGTTGATATGTTTTCTATTAGATTAGATAACCATGATAATATTTTATGTAACAAATCCAATTATTTAAAACATTTGAACATTTCTTCATTTCAATGGAACAACAATTACAACAAGGGAAAGTTCCTACAATGTTGTTCAAGAATATAACAAAAACAAGAGATATGAAAGAGAATACACTCCTCACAACACAATCCACATTTATAACGGACTTGAGAACAAAAGTTGTACAAGATATAAAAATGTAACACCCTCCTCATTACGACAACAACTCTGATAACAGGTGCAAAAATTCTTCTTTTTTTGGGGGGGGGTAAGGTGTGTGCACACATGTAGAAAGGAAACAGACACACTTGACTCTACGTCGCCACCCGACGACTAACAAGACACAACCACCATGATCACAACAAGAAGACATAAGGCGCACAACAAGTAATTGCAAGCATTAAACGACCATAGACACAAGGAAGAATCCATAATAGTAGATTTTACTATTTCTGCACAGGAAAGCAGGGCGTTTAATCTTAGTCCTCTGCTCCGGAGAGAGAGAAGGTCGGATAGGCTCCTGGCCGACTGCTCAGGCAGAAACTAGTAACCTGATGACGAACAAGACGCAAGAAAGACGAACACAACAAGACGACATATGACGTACAACAGACAACTGCATGCATTAACGATGATCACTCAGAAATAAGTCAGACTGACTACCCATCCATCCTACCCTGCAATGGTTAGGACCTCCAAGACACATAAGTAACGCTCAAGCCCAGGTTCCCATCGATTTTAACCATTTAAGGTCTCAGGGTTGGCGACTGTTCTGAGGAACATGGAGGTGTCTACATCCCGCCCGACACAAGAAGACCAAGCAATGAAATGATTACAACCAAGTACAATAATAATTAAAGAAAAACCATGACCACGATGGAAAGAGAAAGTCCGAAAGGACGCCGACAATAACCACCCAATGGTTAAGACTCAGCATTACCTATGACTCATTGGCAACGAGTACAGATCAACATTCGTTTAACTTTCGTTAGTCGACGAGTTACCGACCCAACCTTAGATGAGTACATGTAATTAATCGCATAGCCCTAATTACTACATCATAATGACTTATGGTTCTTGCTCAAGAATTACCATTTATTTGTTTTAATGAAAATAAACCTTCAATGTCACTGCCACAACAACAACCACTTTACAATTTATATCATCATAACTACCTGAAAGGACAATCACCTTCCCCCTTATATGCTATCTAAAACAGTTACATGATCATTACCATAAAGTGGTGACCACATTAGCATTAACCTTGCCATGGATATTAGCATTAACCTAAACAATTGAATTGCTAATTCAGAAAACATTACTGACAATGGAGCCAAATCCCTTGAAATGACAAAGCGCAAAATAGAGTTGCATATGTGAACTTAACGTCTCTGTCAATCTGCAGTTATGGTGCTTTTATGAATCTGCGCTTACTGTGAAATCTAAACACAATACCACTTTATCACCCAATGCCAGGTATGTAATTTCATAGCGTAACGGTGACTGTATTTTTGGTATCTTCAAATTAACTTTGGTTGAAATTTCAATATTCCAAATAATTTGAGATCCAAAATTTAAAAAGAATAATAGAAAGAAGAAAAAAAAAACAGTTCTGAAGGCATAATATCTTAGACATTAAATGCAAATAATACAATTTTAAAGTATTAACATTATTAATACAATTAATAAAAGTAGAAAATACAGAAAGTGGCAAATTGAATGTTGGGCATAAAAGTCATAGATACTGTCCAATATTGTTTGTATATAAGGAGGTACGATATTGTTGTATATAAGGACGTACACAGAATTTATAGATTTCACCATTAAAACTTACAATTCAAATAATAGTTGGTTAGATTATAAACAAAAATGATGGGAAAAATATAGTTAGAAATGGACAAAAACTTAAAACGTTCAGACATCATCAAGATTTTACAGTGTTAAAAGTCCTTCTCACTTCACTTACTATAACACACACATTTTTTAAGATCCTTATCACGTAGCATTGTAAGATGTTTAGATGCTGCCAATACAAAAGCTAGACACCAATTTGGTGTATGAGATTTTCTCAGCTCAACGATTTAAAATGATATACATATTCTACCCCTCTTTGGTTTGAACTTATAACCTCTTAAAAGAAAACTCATGATCTCAACCATTAGTACACTCAAACTATATAAACTCACTCAACTATATAAGATCATAAACAGTATATATTCAAGAACATGATACGGAAAT
>JZKD02S1673258.1:1215048-1230135 GCA_000966675.3 Picea glauca
CACTCTAGACATCTAGCCACAAAGTTGACTATGTCGGCCTTCATTCCCTTCCAAAAGAATAAGGGTTTAAGGTCTGCCCTCATCTTCGTGACTCCTGGGTGAGCCATGTAAACTGGTCTATGAGCCTCGCTCAGGATCAACATCCTCAACTCGTCGTTTGGCGGTACGTAAATCCAAATTCTAAACCTCAATAAACCATCGCTATCAAATGAATATCCCTCATATCGTGGTACCATCATTGTGTTTTGTCCGATAAAATCCTCGACTTCTTTGTACCAGTCATCGTCACGCTGTAAAGTGAGAATCTTCTAACGTAGATTCGTTTGAAGAGGCAACACCGAAAAGATGCGTGGTCTCCGACTCAAAGCATCAGCCACTTGGTTCATTGTTCCCTTTATGTAAATAATCTCGAAGTCGTACTCGCTAAGCAATTCTGACCAATGCCATTGTCGCGCGTTTAGGTCACTTTGCGTGAAAATGTGTTGTAGTCCACAATGATCAGTCTTTAATTCAAATTTTCGTCCAACAAGGTAGTGTCTCCAAACCTTCAAGGCATATACGATGGCTAATAACTCCAAATCGTGTGTCGTGTAGTTCTCCTCATGCATTCTCAGTTTCTTCGAAATGTAAGCAATCACTTGTCCGTCTTGCATCAAGACTCCGCCTAAAACTTTCTTGGATGCGTCAGTGCATACCAAGAAGTCTGCGTCCATGTCAGGGACCTTTAGTATCGGCGCAATGGTCAACAACTCTTTCAGCCTTCGAAATGCTTCTGCGCATTTCTCGGTCCAAACAAACTTCTTGTTTTTATTCTGCAATTCCGTGATCGGATTTGCTATCTTCGAAAATCCCTCGACAAACCGTCGATAGTATCCTGCTAAACCCATAAAACTATGCACTTCTGTGACATTCATCGGCACAGACCATTCCATAATAGCCTCAACCTTGGCTAGATCCACAGTGATACCTTCGCCGAAGATGACATGCCCTAAGTAGTGAATCCTTGATTGATAAAAAGAGCATTTGGACAACTTCCCATACAATTTGTTCTCTCGTAGGCACTATAGTACCAAGCGCAAGTGCTCGTCATGCTCCTCCGTCGTCCGAGAGTAGATCAAGATATCGTCAGTGAATACTTGGACGAACTTGTCCAAGTACTCGCGGAACACCCCGTTCATCAAACTCATGAATACCCCTGGGGTGTTTGTCAGTCTAAACGGTAAAACAGTAAACTCATAATGTCCAAATCTCGTCTTAAAGGTGGTCTTAGGGACGTCATCCTCCTTGATCCGTAACTGGTGATACCCTGATCGCAAATCGATCTTGGAGAACACTGTCGCACCCTTCATTTGATCGAATAGATCATCAATTCTTGGTAAGGGATATTGATTCTTGATCGTAGCCTTGTTTAGTTGACGATAGTCAATGCAAAGCCTCCATGATTCGTCCTTCTTTCTTATGAAAATAACTGGTGCACCCCACGGTGACACACTAGAGCATATCAGTCCCAGGTCCAACAACTCCTTCAGTTGCATTTTCAGCTCTTGCAACTCCGGGGTCGACATCCGATAAGGTGCTCTTGCTATCGGTTCGGTCCCCGGTTTCAGGTCTATGGTAAACTCCAATGGTAAGGTGTTATAGACCTTCCGCCACTCCCTTTTTGTTTAGCGCAAGGATCGCATAAAGCTTGTACCCCTTGCCCATACTCTTCCATAATTGTAAGGAAGAGACGAACCTCAGGGAAACTCCCTGGTTCCGTCCTACAATCACACGTCTCTTTCCTTCATCATCAACCAAGCTCAACCATTTCGTCTTACAGTTGAGTATCGCCTCATGCGATTCCAACCAATCCATATCGATCACGACGTCATAAGATCCTAAGATCGTGACGTACAGGTTGACCCTCGTGACAAACTCTCCCAGGTTAAGGGCACAGCCCGTAACCTTTCCTCCAACCTTCTGTTTGGCTCCCGAAGCCATCTCTACGAAGCTAAACTCATCGTGTTCAATTGCCTTTACCTTAATCCTTTTTAGCGCTGCACCCGAAATGAAACTCTTAGTAGCACCTGGGTCTATCAAAATACTAAGGGTCTGGTCAGCGACAGTACCTGTCGTCTCGAGCACAGTCGACTGGTGCTCTGCCTGATGGTTATTCACCGTCACATGAATCCGATGGGCCTTGTCCATATCTCCCACGGTAGTGGGTCTGACTGATCCAGACGCTCTGGTCCTCTCCACAGGACAATCGCGCTGGTAGTGTGGCTCCCCACACGTCCAACACCCCTTCTTCGGCCCAGTAGTCCTGGTACCCGAAGTAGAAGACGACGGCCCACTGGCCTGGAACCCTGGTCTGTTCTGCTGAACAGGCCTAAACTGTTGTTGTTGCAGGCAACGTTGTTGCTGGTGTTGTGGTCCCCGATAAGGTGCCCGCTGCTGAGGCGGCGGCCGTCGGGGTGTAGTGAAAGTGGATCCTCTCTGGAAGCCACGATATCCTAGCGTAAGTCTCGCTGGTGTCTAATGCTGCGGTGTACCAAATGAACCCTGCCCTGCTGGTCTTGCTGGAGTCATGGTCTGACCCCCACTGATAAGCTCCTCCTCTACTATGAGGGCCTTTTGGACAGCGTCATGCAAGGTTTGAGGCATCAAGATCCTAACCTTTGCACGCAGGCTATCGTTAAGGCCAAACACGAACCAGTTGACCTTGAGTTTCTCTGTGTTAAGGTGTGGAGCATACCGGAGAAGCTCCATGAAACATGCCTCATACTCGGGCACCGTACGACCTACCTATCATAATGCGTTGAACTCGTTGAGCTGATGCTCAATGAATTCCTCTGAAATGTACCTCTCTCGGAACCATTCCTCGAACAGTTCCCATGACACGTCTTCAACGGCCATGTTCAGCTGCGGCAGGAGTGTCTTCCACCATAGAAGAGCGCTCCCCTTCAGTTGAAAGACCGCCATGTGGACCTTCATGTTGGAGGTATAATCACGAAGTGCGAAGCACATCGCCATATTCTCCAACCATGCCTCGACGGCTGCGTCGTCCGGGGCACCAAAGAACTCGGGAAATTTGACCTTCTCGAGTTCATGGTGAATACTACCAGTAACGGTCGGTGCGCGCGGCGGAACCTTAGCAGGTGCCAGCGCCCTGGCCTCGTCTCTGTCCAATCGGTTGATCAGTGCCTCAGACATGCGCTGAAAAGATCTCATCATCCCAACAACATCGCCAATTTCTATCTGCTCCTGTCCGAGAACCTGCTCTCCTCCCTGGGGGTTAGACCCCTCAGGCATGGATGTTACTGGAGGCATCACGCCTCCTCCACTAGCACCCAGTCGTCTGCCTTCGCGGCATCCTCTTACCATGATTACCTGCATGCACATAATCAACTCGATCAGAAACAGTATAATCAAATCTAATCATGTCAATGAAAGTCGTAGTGAATCCTAAGTCGCGGGTTGAACCGACTCTAATACCATATGTAACACCCTCCTCGTTATGACAACAACTCTGATAAAAGGTGCAAAAATTCTTTTTTTTGGGGGGGGGGGGGAAGGTGGGTGCATGCGTGTAGAAAGGAAACAGACACACTTGACTCTACATCGCCACCCGACGACTAACAAGACGCAACCACGATGATCACAACAAGAAGACATAAGGCGCACAACAAGTAACTGCAAGCATTAAACGACCATAGACATAAGGAAGAATCCATAATAGTAGATTTTACTATTTCTGCACAGGAAAGCAGGGCGTTTAATCTTAGTCCTCTGCTCCGGAGAAAGAGAAGGTCAGATAGGCTCCTGGCCGACTGCTCAGGCAGAAACTAGTAACCCGACGACGAACAAGACGCAAGCAAGACGAACACAACAAGACGACATCCGACGTACAACAGACAACTGCATGCATTAACGATGATCACTCAGAAATAATTCAGACTGACTACCCATCCATCCTACCCTGCAATGGTTAGGACCTCCAAGACACATAAGCAACGCTCAAGCCCAGGTTCCCATCGATTTTAACCATTTAAGGTCTCAGGGATGGCGACTGTTCTGAGGAACATGGAGGTGTCTACATCCCGCCCGACACAAGCAGACCAAGCAATGAAATGATTACAACCAAGTACAATAATAATTAAAGAAAAACCACGACCGCGACGGAAAGAGCAAGTCCAAAAGGACTCTGACAATAACCACCCAATGGTTAAGACTCAACATTACCTATGACTCATTGGCAATGAGTACAGATCAACATTCGTTTAACTTCCATTAGTCGACGAGTTATCGACCCAACCTTAGATGAGTACATGTAATTAATCACATAGCCCTAATTACTACATCATAATGACTTATGGTTCTTGCTCAAGAATTACCATTTATTTGTTTTAATGAAAATAAACCTTCAACGTCACTGCCACAACAACAACCACTTTACAATTTATATCATCATAACTACCTGGAAGGACAATCACCTTCCCCCTTATATGCTATCTAAAACAGTTACATGATCATTACCATAAAGTGGTGACCACATTAGCATTAACCTTGCCATGGATATTAGCATTAACCTAAACAATTGAATTGCTAATTCAGAAAACATTATTGACAATGGAGCCAAATCCCTTGAAACAACAAAGCGCAGAATAGAGTTGCATATGTGAACTTAACGTCTTTGTCAATCTGCAGTTACGATGCTTTTATGAATCTGTGCTTACTGTGAAATCTAAACACAATACCACTTTATCACCCAATGTCAAGTATGTAATTTCATAGCGTAACGGTGACTGTATTTTTGGTATCTTCAAATTAACTTTGGTTGAAATTTCAATATTCCAAATAATTTGAGATCCAAAATTTAAAAAGCATAATAGAAAGAAGAAAAAAAAACAGTTCTGAAGGCATAATATCTTAGACATTAAATGCAAATAATACAATTTTAAAGTATTAACATTATTAATACAATTAATAAAAGTAGAAAATACAGAAAGTGACAAATTGAATGTTGGGCATAAAAGTCATAGATATTGTCCAATATTGTTGTATATAAGGAGGTACGATATTGTTGTATATAAGGACGTACACAGAATTTATAGATTTCACCATTCAAACTTACAATTCAAATAATTGTTGGTTAGATTATAAACAAAAATGATGGGAAAATATAGTTAGAAATGGACAAAAACTTAAAACGTTCAGACGTCATCAAGATTTTACAGTGTTAAAAGTCCTTCTCACTTCACTTACTGTAACGCACACATTTTTTAAGATCCTTATCATGTAGCATTGCAAGATGTTTAGATGCTGCCAATACAAAAGCTAGACACCAATTTGGTGTATGAGATTTTCTCAGCTCAGCGATTTAAAATGATATACATATTCTACCCCTCTTTGGTTTGAACTTATAACCTCTTAAAAGAAAACTCACAATCTCAACCATTAGTACACTCAAACTATATAAACTCACTCAACTATATAAGATCATAAACAATATATATTCAAGAACATGATACGGAAATGCCCACGGTGATATACAGAATGCCCCAGCAATAGAAACTCCCATAGAATTTTGTGAACGCCCACAGAGAATGAATTCGGCCACAGAGGAAATAAAAACGCCCACCGAGAAGGAATTCGCCCACAAAAAATGAATTCGGCCACAGAGGAAATAAAAACGCCCACCGAGAAGGAATTCGCCCACAGAAAAAAAACAAAAACGCCCATAGAGAATGAATTCGGCCACAGAGGAAATAAAAACGCCCACCGAGAAGGAATTCGCCCACAGAAAAAAATAAAAAACGCCCACAGAGAATGAATTCGGCCACAGAGGAAATAAAACTGCCCACCGAGAAGGAATTCGCCCATAGAGAGTGAATTCGGCCACAGAGGAAATAAAAACGCCCACCGAGAAGGAATTCACCCACTGTAGAATAAATAAATAAATAAAAACACGCCCACAGAAAAAAAAAAAAATAAAAATAAAAAAATTGATTCATAAAGTTCACTGCAAACATTTTAAATGGAACTTCATCAAACTCACGGCACCAAATTGAGCATAAGGTTCTCGACGATCAAATCGGACCCTTCAGACATTACCTACTGGTAGATTTAGTCACCTTAGACATATAACCTCAAGAATTTAAGCAACATGCAAAATCATTGACTCAAAAATGTTAATTTTGGTTTAGAAAACAATCGAACACTCCAGAATTTGATTTATGCATTCAATCATTCACAGAGGTTAAAAAAAATTCGTTAAAGCCGTTGAGTTTTCCTTTTTAAAACCAAAAGTTGAGTGTTAACATGAGCGAAATCGCTGCCAAGAAAAAGAGTGAATTCGTCGGCAAGTAAATGGCTAACCCTCTGCCAAAAGATGGGTAAAAACTCTACCAGACTATTTAATTACAGTCACGAGTAAAAATAAATAAACATTGCAGTCAACAATGGGTAACGCACCCAAAAATCATTCAACACAACAATTGCATTCCAACACAGTCCCAAGCTTTTTAAGATTTGGATACAAAAGGCTGAGTATTGATTCTTCCAACGAATTCTAGATTTCAACAGCTGAGTCGACTTTTACAACAATAAAATTTAAATTGCCAAAATAAAAATATGCATTCTACTCCACCAATTAAATATCATACCATTGCCTTAACTCCCGCCTCGAATGATGACCGCGCGCTCTGTGTCGCTCCTGCTCCGTGCCGCTCCCGCTCGCCGACCGTCGAGACTACACCGGTACCTCCCATCCAATCGCTAGGGGTACTCTGCTTCCCCCTTAGCCCCCCGAGCCAGAAAGGGTCCACACACTTTCCAGAAGGTATGTCTAGCTTCCCAGCTCGCCTCGCAAGGTCGAGCTACCACTCCTATCAAAGATGGAAAATCCCAACTCTCCACAAGTAATCAGTCAAGTCACAATTCTGGCAGTGTAACGTTACGCTAACAGTCGATCCTTTCTCCCTCATCTCCCTTTTATTTTATAGAGTTTTGAGACCCACCAACTTTCCCTAATTCACATTTTAAATTAAGTTTCATTAAAATATTCTAAATATTCTCCATCGCACAAGTGTCGTCCATCCCCCTCTTTTCTCCAATAAATATTTTCTTTAAATTTATTAAATCTCTCAAATCCCTCACCCACCTAGAGTCGCTCCTAAATTTACTCCTTGGTGTTCTTAGATCCCCTTACATGTTTTAAATACTTTCCTAAAAACAAGATGTTACTAAATTAGCTCAGATTAGCAGGTTCTTAATTGCAGATTCCTTACTATGTTGACCTTGCTTTTTACCATAAGTTCCCATCCTTCCTTTATTAAGTTTCCTCCATTACTTAGTTTTCTAATTCTTATTATTCCCTTCTTTCCCCTTTTTATTAAACCCAAAATGGCAGCTGCGCTATTAAATCTTTCCCTTTTATTACTTGTTTAATATCTTTTGTACTTTCACATGTTAAGAAATATATTCTTCTTTGCAAATTTTTAAATCCATTAGTTTTAATTAAATTCTTACTCTCTTTATTTACCCCAAAATTTTTATGAAGACTAAACTATTACTTAAGTGGGTTTTTGTTTAAATTTTTATTTTTATTCTAGGGTCTTTTTCTTAAGGTTAGACTAAATTTTTACCCTAGAAAAGTTTTTTGACTTAGGACTCATATTCTAAACTGGGCGACACTTGGTTAGGGAAGTTTTTTTAAGGATTTCTTAAGGCGTTAATGTCTTAGGGCCATCTAGGTTTGTTTCTTCATCATCAACAACGCGACGTGCCCTTCAGGACGCACTACGTGCTCCAAGGGTGCCACTCGCCTCATTCGTTTCTTTTGCGCGATGTGCCCTTCAAGATGCACCACGTGCTCCAAGGGTGCCACTCGCTTCTCGGGATTCTCTTGCGTGACATGCCCTTTAGGATGCACCACGTGCTCCAAGGGTGCCACTCGCCAACTTGACTGATTGGTAGACATCTATAACCCCTGGAGTCAACACTCTGCCAGGTGAAATTGTGGGAGACTAAGGGCTCTAAGGAACAAGGCCCCCGCCTTATTGCGCGCCCCTTAGATTAATCGTGAGCGACTGTCGCAGTCTGCCCTCACGGCATCGTGGATCCTCTCGAACTAGGTAATCGTTAACCTACAGTTCGAGCCACGGCGGGAGTTCTAGTAGGTTGTGGCAGGGCTGTTGTCCACACCTCTCCCTCAACCTCTCTGGAAATCGTGTGTGGCCCCTTTACTCCATATGTGAGTCTGGTCGGCAAGCTATCGTCAACCTGCATCATCGAAAATCGTGTCAGAACATGTCAACATCATATCATCAAATCAATGAAATATCATAGTAAATAAATCAACCCAAATAGCACACTCCATGACTCAATCCGGAGTCCAAGGGGTTCCAATGATGCCTCTGCATCCTCAAGGTCCAAAACCCTACACACTCAATAAAACTGAGTCAATAGCACCTGTCTACGTCAAAGCAGTAAAACATCATGTTTTCTATCATAACGCATCATAATCAAGGATAAATGTTTTAACATCATAACAGTCCAGATCACTTGCGAGCAAGTGTCCTCAAAAAATAAGTTTTCTCAGTGCGCTAGAGCGGGATGTTACATATGTGTCATTCTTGACACAGGGGGAGATTGTTGGAATTATTGTCATTGATGTCAAATGATCAATGTTGTTGTTAATGACATCAGTTCCAAGATTGATTTATATATAGGATTAAAGTATATTAAAAAAGGGGTGTATGTGAAAAAGTAAAAAGTGAAATAGTGGTTTCAAACCCATGGGTTTGGGTATTTTCCCATGGTATTTAGAAAAGTAAAATTTAAAAAGGCAGTTAATTATTTAATTAATGGATATGTCCCTTCATGAAGGTTATGAAAAAATATAAAAAGAGGAAGTATTGAGATAAAGTGTGTGTGTGAAAAATGGATGAGCAAAGATTGAATATCATTCAAAAAGGGAAGAGTTGCAAAATCTGTTTCAGGTCATTTTGGCATTTTCATGATAACTTGTTTTCTAGGATGTTTCATACCTTCAAATTTTGAAGAGATGGAGGATATCTCTTTGGGTACATGTGGTAAAAATTCTGAAATGTTGGTTTGCTATACTTTCATAGATATGCCATGTGGAAGTTAGGGTTCATGAATGCTCCTGAAATCGGTTTCAAATAGGCCAGCTTGGAACTTTTGTTATAATTTATTTTTTGGGATGTTTTAGACCTTAAAATTTTGCAGAGATAAAGGAGATATCTATAGGTACATGTGGTAAAAATGTTAGATGTTGGTACCCTATACTTTCACATATATTCCCTATGGAAGTTAGGGTTCCTAAATGCTCCTGAAAACAATTTCAAACATGTCATCTTGGCACTTTCACTATAACTTATTTTCTAGGATGTTTCATACCTTCAATATTTTTAGAGATGGAGGAGAGATCTTTGTGTACATGTGGTAAACAATTTAGATGTTGGTTCGCTACATTTTCATAGATACTCCTTGTGGAACTTAGGGTTCTTGAATGGTCCTAAAATCAGTTTCAAATAGATCAGTTTGAAATTTTCACTATAACTTGTTTTATGGGACTCTTTAAACCGTGGGAATTTTAGAGAATATAGGAGACATAAAAAATTACCTCAGGTAAACATTTCATATGTTTTTTCATTGTACTTTTTGACATATGCTCTGTGGAAGTTAGGGTTCCTGAATGCTCCTGAAATCATTTTCAAACAGGTCAGTTTGGTATTTTCACTGTAAATTCTTTTTTGGGACTCTTTAGACTGTGAAAATTTTAGAGAATAGAGGAGACATATAGAAGTACCTCAGGTAAAAATTTCATAATCATATTTGCAAAATTGGATACGTGGCATGTTGTACACGTTAATTATTGGGAAGAGGCCCAAAACAACAAGCTTTGGGAAAGTTACCATTTGGAAATTCAAAATTTCACTAGACCTGGTAAGGGAATAAGTAGTGATCAGACCTGGGGAAGACAAAATCAGTGAGGAGAACTAGTGAAGGCAGAAGGAGCGAGCATACCCGGTGAAGGAATAAGTATCAAGAAGACTCGGTGAAGGTTGGTGCAACTCACACAAAGAGATCGATGTCTCTTACTAAGTTGGTGCTTAGCAATGGGTATTGGTTTCTATAGTAGATTGGTGTCTACGAAGATCTGTAAAAGTAAGTCGGGGCTTCTCAAACAAAGAGATCGATGTCTCTTGCTAAATTTGTGCTTAGTGGTGGGGATTGGTGTTTCTATTAGATTGGTGTTTATGAAGATATGTAAGAGTAGGTTGGTGACTACCATGATTTGTACCAGTGGAGATTTGTGTCTCCAGTAGGTTGGTGCCTACAAATATTTGTAACATTAGGTTGGTGTTTACAAAGAATTATGAAGAGAAGTTTTTTGGTTTTCTCCCGAAACGGTTTCCACGTAAATCTTGTGTTCCATGTTCTGGAGTTAATATATCTCATATGTGATTGTTTTCTTGTGGTTGATGAATGTTTGAAAAAGAAAAAAATTGTCTTATATTGATTCACCCCGCTCCCCCTCCCCCCCTAGTATAAGTGTGTGCTTAACAATATGTTTACAATATCCTGTGTTAATGTCTCTATGTCATATGTTTATTGTACTTTGCTTTTCAATACTTCTATGCACTATGTCCATTGTACTATGTGTAGAAATAATTTAGAACTATTGAGACTTTCAAGTTTTATTTGTTCTTCTATAAGGAATTAACAACCATATCCTAGTTGAGACAACTAAGAATACTTCCCCTTTGCATTTTCTATGCACTTCTATTCCCTATCTATCAATAATATTGAACAACCCTTCATCCAATTATTTGGAAGTGCACATATCTAACATTTTTAACAATTTATCATTGAAAATAAGTAATTGTACATATGATTTGATAATGATAATCCCTATGATGTTTTCCAATTATTTGATCTCAAGATACATATTATTTAACCACCTATTTATGAAAGCTTGATAGTCATGAACCATATGACATTTTTGAATTATTTGATCTCAATATACATAGTGCATATTACTTAACCAAATTGCAAAAACAACATATGTCTACCCAATTGGAACAATTGTGAATGTTGTTACATTTTCTAGATGGGTTGGTGTGCAATACATTCTACACACAAAATATGACAATTCATATGATAACGTAGAAACAATATGGTTTTTGACAATCAATCTTTTTACTTTTAAATGTTGATATGTTTTCTATTAGATTAGATAACCATGATAATATTTTATGTAACGAATCCAATTATTTAAAACATTTAAACATTTTTTCATTTCAATGGAACAACAATTACAACAAGGGAAATTTCCTACAATGTTGTTCAAGAACATAACAAAAACAAGAGATATGAAAGAGAATACACTCCTCACAACACAATCCACATTTATAACGGACTTGAGAACAAAAGTTGTACAAGATCTAAAAATAATAATTACATCAACAAATGTTGTGAGTATATATATATATATATATATATATATATATATATATATATATATATATATATATATGATTATATATAAACCTACTTTAGTTTGTTATGCATTCCTATATATTAAGTATTGTGTTATATGAATAGGTTAAAGGTTAACTGACAATAGAAAATATATACTCAACCTCTTTAGAACCTATCAATGCAACTGTATTGATAAAACATGGAATGATTGATTGTACAAAATGCAATAATGAATACCCCTTTAATTATCAACATTGTCAAAATGCCATTATCAAAACCATGAACAAAACCATTGTACAATGAATCATTAGAAATCCTATATTGTAGGACATGTTCCCTGATGACACAAATGTTATATGAAGTAAATATTAAAAAAAATCCAAGCACTATTTATATGCTACATGACTTTAAGTACAAAGTAAATTTACACTAAATGAAGACAATATAATACTAAATGTAGGTTGAAAAGAAAAAGGTAAAGCAAACAAGTTCATTTATAATCAAGAAAATTTGAATTATTAACTTTAGTTATTTATTAATGACAAGAAATAGTTGTAACTTATTATTCATTTTGCAGGTTCTACTATTGTTCTTAAAAGTGAAGAAATGGTGCCTCCTAAGTCCAGTTTGCATCAACTTCTACATGATTGTATCTCTACTTATCTGTTACATGACTAGAAATAATGTTTCTTAAGTCTAATTTGCATCAACTTCGACAAAATTGTATCTTTTGTTTCTCTGTGACATGACCAGAAATGGTGCTTCCTAAGTCTAGTTTGCATCAACTTCTACAAAATTGTACCTTTTACTTGTCCATGACATGGCCACAAATGAAAACTTTGATTGGGCTAGCACTTTATTATCATGAGTCAAACCATGGTATATTGCATTTTCATCCAGAACATGTGGAAATCTTTTGTAGATGAATTTTTTTAGGAATCTTTGTTGTTTCTGAGTGACCAAAAACATATGCGATATTTGACTTTATGTTCATAATGGACCAATTCTAGTATAAAAAAAAACTTTATGTTCAGAATGGACCAGTTCTAGTATATAAAAAAATGTTGGTCATTTTCAAGATTTGGGAAAGTTCTCATTTTTTACTAGCCCCTTGCCAAAGTAAAGGAGCTGCAACTTTGTATATAATCTTCCCTACATAAGAAAGGCTCGGGATTTATAAACTTGAAAATCAATTTATTTTTCATTTTTCATTTGGAAGTTGTATTGTTTTGATACAATACATATTTTAATTCTCTAATGTACTAATAATGTTATGCTACTATAAAATACCATTTAGATGATACATGTGCTATCTTTCTTCAGATTCTTATTTCTTAGTATTGGAACAACTATTTCATTCTTATTTCTTAGTATTGGAACAATTATTTCAAAAGAAACTTTAAATTAGCACAAACTTATTGGACATGTTTGGGGATTTAATCTTTTGGTGATTGAAAACTTTTTATATATATGTAAATATATAAATTAAGAACTTTATTTTGAATAATCAAATTATTACAAAATTTTTTAAATGATTTATATTGTTCTTATCAATAATTTATTTCACTCAAAATCAATAATTTACAATTTTATTCAAAGTAAAAATTTAAATATTGATTTTTACTTTTTTAAGAATGAATTAAGGAAAACGAAAAATATTTCAGATTTCATATTATTCAAAGTATTTGAAATGTATCTTTTGAAGCAAATAAAGCAAATAATCATGAGAATACTATTTCTTGAGTATATTCTTCTATTATAGTCACGTAACCATTCGAAACAAATTCTAGCATGAGATACCCGTTTTTTCTTATTATGTTGAAACTCAACATACATTTTAAAAAACAGAAGAAGAAGAAGGAAAAAAAAAAAAAAAAAAGGGCAATTTATGAAATGGGAAATGCAAACATATATGTTGATGCTATGGGCACTTGCTTTTAGTATACGAAGTTTTGTGTTGCTGAGATGACTCCATCAAGACTATGGATGGTCATGGACAGTGGAGCAATCAAAAGAAATATAAATTGTTCAAACTTATCTTTATTTATCAAGTTCAAAATCTAAAAATTGTTTTTTCAATTTTAGTTTTTGAAGTTATATTAAATAAGTCTATGTTTTAAGTGAATAGTGTTATAATGAAAAAAATTGTTTTATAATTTTGAATTAAAATCTTAAATTAATTGATATATTAATGTTTATAATTGAGAATATACTAATTTTTTTGAAATTTTAATAATTTAGTTTTTGAAGTTATATTAAATAAGTCTATGTTGAATTCGTTTATTTTAAGTGAATAGTGTTATAATGAAAAAAATTGTTTTATAATTTTGAATTAAAATTTTAAATTGATTGATATATTAATATTCATAATTGAGAATATGCTAATTTTTTTGAAATTTTAATAATGTTGAGGATGTCAAAAAAAGCAAAATATTTGTTCCTAAACTATTAAATAAATATTCAAGTATTTTGTATTTATTACATTTGCACTTTTTCATTTTTAAAATATTTTGTGAATTGAAAAATAAAGATATGAGTCCTTTAAAGTTGAAAACAAAGCAATATGTTGATTACAATAAAAACACTTTTATTTCAAAAAGGAAAAGTGGTGCATCATAGCTTTTTGACTTGAAAACAAACAAAGTCAAAAAAACAAACAAACAAGTACTTTAACAGTTTTGACAAAGTTCTTTTTAATCATTACTAATTGGAATTATATTTTCAAAGGAAGGAATAGATATTTGATGAAACATTAAGTAATTTGGTAAAGCCCAGAAGAATTGATCGAGTGTAGGGGTGGATTAATTAATTGAATTAAGAGAAGGATTAATTTATGCAAAGGACAAATTGTGATTTACAAGATAAATCATAGACTAAACTTGGTAGAATTTGTATCTTTAACATGATCTGCTCAACTGGATTGGCCTGAAAATCCTTTAAAGAATAAGTGTTTTATTCCCCCCGGTGGCTGGTGGGATGGTTAACATATCATTGGCTAGCATACTTGCTTAAATTCCTATCAAGCAAATTCCATCAACTGGATTGAAGTTAAACATCGAAAAGTTCATTATATATATGTATTATAGGGTCCAATGGGCCGATGATACACATTAATCATCACTAATTGGAACTACATTTTCAAAGGAAGGAATAGATATCTGATGAAACATTAAGTAATTTGGTAAAGCCAAGAAGAATTGATCGAGTGTAGGGGTGGATCAATTAACTGAATTGAGGGAAGGATCAATTTATGCAAAGGACAAATTGTGATTTACAAGATAAATCATAGACTAAACTTGGCATAATCTGTATCTTTAACAGGATTTGCTCAACTGGACTAGCCTATAAATCCTTTAAAGAATAAATGTTTTATTCCCCTTGGTGACTGGTGGGATGGTTAACATATTGTTGGCTAACATACTCGCTTAAATTCCTATCAAGCAAATTCCATCAACTAGACTGGAGTTAAACATCGAAAGGCACATTATATATATATATATATATATATATATATATATATATATATATATATATATATATATATATGTATGTATGTATGTATGTATGTATGTATGTATGTATGTATGTATGTATGTA
>JZKD02S1673258.1:1244271-1258626 GCA_000966675.3 Picea glauca
ATATTGAATTGAATGTGCTAGCTTAAGTGAATTTTGAGTAAAATTTAAATTTACTGTTCTGTTCTAAATTAATGGTTGTTATAAGTAAATTAGAGCGTTACATTTGGTATCAGAGCCAGGTTCTTGTTAAGTTTGTATTTATTTCATTCTGTCATTAACTTAGTATTTATTGATAAATCCAAGATACTGAAGTTGTTGTTATAAAAGTCAATATCATGTTATGAAGTTTTGTTTCAGTTTACTTTCTTGAAATATTTAGGAAACTTAATGATGTTTAGAATTATACGGGCATTACAGAAGGGAGTGATAGTAGTTCTTGATGGAGTGTGCACTAAAGCAGATTTTGAAGTCATTGAAATAGTAGACGGTACAACACCGTACCCAACATTACTTGGTCTGGATTGGGTGTTTGACAACCAGGCCATGAAAATGATATTTGAATCTGAAGAATACAGGGTCATTGTGCTATTAGACCCATTCGAAGGGGAGAGGTTTGTAGAACCTACTTGCCTAGACTTAGAGGAAATCATCCAACTGTACAAAAAAACCACGCGCGATGAGGATTATGTAAACCCAACTGCAAATGAGATACTTAGTTGGCGGAGCATCACTTCATGTGCAACAGACTCAAACACCGAGTTAGAGAACTGGTAGCAAAGGCTACATGAAGTCTCCATAAGAAGATGTGCGAGAATAGATCGCGTAGTAAGATGGGTTGACATAGAAATCAGAGAACCACATAGTTTCCAAGGAATAAATGATTTGGAAACATTCTTGACACAATATGAAGAGGTAGTGTTAGGAAACCAGATATTGTTAGCACTTGATCTAGCACTAAAGGCCACACTGGCAAGATGGTGTGGCACACACAAAGAGACAATCATAGATTGGTACCAATGTAAGCGCTTAATACGCATAAGGTTCAACGCATAATAAGGAAACGTCAAACAATAGAAGTACGATGGACACGAAGCACCAGTGGAACACTTGGAGGCGTGTAGAACGCTATGGAAAATGACACCCCCAGAGGAATGACCTCATCACTTCATACACACTCTAGAGGGCATACCAGTGAACTGGTATACAGACCAGGAGTTGCACAAAGGAACTGCGACATGGATGACATTGCAACATAATTTTTCAATCATGTTCTCATTCAAACATGAGAACCCCAACATAGATGTAGCCCTTAAATAGATAAGAGGAGTAATATTCATCAAAGAACCATAAATAAAATTGATCACAGAACAACAACAATGGAACAAACAGACAGTCAAGGAACTACTGTCATGTTACCATGTACAGGAGGAAGTATCGGATGAAGATGATCCATGTGATATTCAGATTGAATAAGTAGAAGGCGAAATAGATGTGGAGGGACCACCCATTGAATCAGAAGTCATTGTCGCGCCGATCAAAGTAAAGAAAGTCAACATTGGGACAGTCGAGCATCCCAAAATGGCCAACATTGGAGACTACTGGGATGAGAAAACAATAGAAATCATCACAGAGTTGTTGCGCAAATACAATGACTTGTTTCCTACAACATTTACAGAGATGAAGGGGATAGCCGGAGAGTTAGGCGAAAAGAAGATACCACTCAGACCTGAAGCGAGACCTATTAGACAACAACCATATAGACTGAACCCCATATACAAACAGAAATTCAAAGCTGAGATCGACAGGATTCTTGAAGCCAACATCATAGAACCGGTTGAGGATTCATAATGGATAAGTCCAATGGTAGTACATGACAAGAAACAAGGAGGGATCAGGATATGCGTCGACTTAAGGAAGTTGAACGATGCATGCCTACACGACCCATTCCCTACACCCTTCATAGATGAGGTGTTAGAGAATGTAGGAGGACATGAATCTTACTCATTCAATTATGGATTCTCAGGCTACCATCAGATTAAGATATCACAAGAGGACAGATACAAGACCACGTTTGTGACATAATGTGGATCTTATCAGTACATAGTCATTTCGTTTGGACAGAAGAACACACCAACAATATTCTCCAGAGTGGTCATCGCAGCATTTAAAGAATTCATCCATCAGTTTCTTGAAGTATACCTCGATGATTGGATAGTCTATAGTCTGTTAAAAAAACATGTGGAAGTCTTACGCCTAATGCTAGAAAGATGAAAATAGTGTCAGATATCACTAAATATAAATAAATGCATATTCAGAACACCATTTGGTATACTCTTGGGCCACATAGTATGCAAACAAGGTTTATTAGTAGATCCGACAAAGATCGCAGTAATTGTTAATTTACCACCACTGAAAACAGTCTGTCAGCTAAGAGAGATGTTGGGACACACAAGTTATTATAGGAAATTCATCAAATTATATGCGCAGATCACAACACCGATGGAAAAGTTGTTAAGGAAGGATACAAAGTTTCAGTGGAACGACGAGTGTCAACACGGTCTAGATACCTTGAAGGAAAAGATGGTTACCACGTCGATATTGGTATTCCCAGATTGGGAGAAGACATTCTACATGCATGTAGATGCATCATCCATAGCACTTAGAGCTTTCTTGGCGTAGCCAGGAGCGAGAGACTTGGATCACCCGATAGCATTTGTGAGCATAAAGTTATCAGACTCAGAACAAAACTACAACACGACAGAAAGAGAAGGCCTAGCCATGGTCTATGCACTGCAGAAATTCAAACATTACTTATCGGGGAAGCACTTTTAAATGTTCACAGATCACTCAGCCCTGAAATACCTAGTCAACAAGCTAGTGTTGGGGGGGAGAATCTGTCGATGGTTACTACTATTCCAAGAATTCGACTTTGAAGTAATAGTCAAACCAGGGAAATTGAACGTAGGACCTGACCACCTATCAAGGGTCACAAATGGAGAAGAACCTATGAATTTAGAAGACAACTTTCCAGATGCACAATTATTCTCAGTACAGATTGTTGATGAATACTTCATAGATATCATTCAGTACTTGAGTACAGGTACTGCGTCGCAAGAATATAGTACCGTGTAGAAGAAAAACCTAGTAGTTCACGCTACCAATTATCAACTAATTGCAGGACATTTATATACAATGGGCACAGACAACATCTTGCGAAGATATGTGTTAGAGAATGAAAGACCAAGAGTTTTAGCAGAAGCCCACGAGGGAATAGTAGGAGGGAATTATGCAATAAAATCTACCACGCAGAGGGTATTGCGCGTAGGACTATGTTGGCCAACGATTCACAGAGACTCGAAGGAATATTGACAAAGATGCGATGTATGTCAAAGGGTAGAAAAACCCAACAAAAGGGACGAGATTCCATTAAGACCACAAGTAACATTACAAACATTTGAAAAATGGGAAATAGACTTTGTGGGACCAATGAACCCACCGGAAAAAAGAACAGGGGCTAGGTACATTATCACTGCGACGGAATATTTAACAAGATGGGCGGAAGCCGCACGAGTAAAAGATTGCAGCGTAGAAACAACAACGCACTTTTTGTTTGAACAAGTAATCATTTGATTTGGGTGCCTAAGAATTTTGATGAGCGACCAAGGCACGCACTTCATAAACAACACCATCAGTGCTATGACCAAAGAGTTTGAAGTCCGTCATCAGAAGAGCACACCATATCATCCACAGGAAAATGGAACAGTGGAAGCCTTCAACAAAATTATGGAGAACACACTGACAAAGATCTGTAACGTAAATAGGGATGACTGGGACCTCAAAGTACCAGCAGTATTATGGGCATAGAGGACTACATGCAAAAATTTGACAGGGCACACACCATTTAAACTGGTTTATGGCCAAGAAGCAGTGGTGCCATTAGAATTTTTAGTCCAAGCTTGTGCGTAGCAGAAATAACACAGATGACAGAATGAGGCACAGTACAGGAGAGTCTGGATCAGTTACTGACCATGGAGGAAGATCGAATATTGGCAGGATTCCACCAACAAGTTCAAAAAGCAAAAGATAAATATTGGCACGATAGACACATCAAGAATAAAACATTCAAGGAAGGAGATCTAGTGTTTATGTACGACAACAAATTGTTACAGCACCCAAGAAATCTTAGAATGCATTGGTTAGGACCATATGAAGTAAAATCTGTCACATATGGAGGAGTTGTACAGTTAAGATATTTATCAGGTATAGAACTCAGAGGGATGATCAATGGGAGCCAACTAAAGTTGTACAAGGACAATCGACCACCCACCGCGCAGTAAAAAAAAATATTAAAAAAATAAATTGAAAGAGAACCAAAGAGGGCACAGTGCACCAGAAGTAGAAAGGCCACGCAAAGATAGAAACACAAACTCGGCTATAACAAAGACAACAGTCACATACAAAGGGAAACAAGCAGGAAATGTAGAGTCAACAAAAGCAGGACGACAGGATAGCACTAGGAAGAATTAAAGGATGACAAGGACCGATGGGATGCCACATTAATCACGCCAACTAGAGAAGGCATGACAGGAGTAATGGCAAGTACAAAACTGCCAAATATGAATTGAACCGGTGATCAAGGTGCATTAAACCCATAATCAAGGAAGCGTCCTTGATAAGCTTCATGGGAAAGCCATACAACACACGGGCGAGGGAGCCAATAGTCTATTCACGAAGAGAGAAAAGACATAGAGCGACAGAGGCGAAATAACACAGAGAGGGTTCACGAAGACCACATAGACCCTTCGAACCCAACATACATTTTCCATTCATCGCCATGGCATCGCCTAAGCAAGCAGAAGCGAGCCAGACCGCCAGACAAACTAGAGTTCAAACCATGTCACGAGGACAGCATGGAGAAGGTGAACATTAGTCCCCGGAGGTCGTCAATGTCGACGAAATCCCATCCCAGACATGATACCAATACAACTCACACCGATACTGGAAGAAATTCAGCAGCCAACAACAGAGGCCACGAATGTAGATATGGCCGCAATGGCGCAGGAACCACAGAACCAGGAAGCAAAAACCCTGAAGGAGGTGCAACCAGAGAATACAGAAGCAGCTTAAAAATTTAATGGCACGACACCGAATCTGACAACAACAACGAAGCCAGATGAGTCTCAAATGACCATGTCAGACCACCTAGCCGGGGAGACATGTGAAGATGCCTATGATTGGTCGGAATGACATACAGAGGAACAATCGGAAGACGTTGGAACTTTGAGCTAGCCACCACAGCATTAGAAAGACAAGATACACATACCAAGGTCACCTCACAAGAAACCGATAGCAAAAATTGTTCTACCACACATAACAGAGGGGGTACAGGTAGGACTAAAGATACTGGGTCATGTCAGTAAGCTCAAATATTCAGACCATGATGTAGCAGAGGAATCCAAGTTCCTGGAACTTGCAAAGAGGGCATTTTTACAGACTACGGGCACGAATCCATTCGAAGAACTGATTGATCGGTCATATCAGTGGGAAACTGGGCTGGAGAAAATGAGAATTTTAGGTTTGTTGGACCTACCACATTTTGGCAAAGGCCATAACGCAACAGTGTGGATCAAGAAGTTGTAAGAAGTCACACGTGTTGGGTACATATGGATGTACAAGCCCGTCCCCATAACCGTTGAGCTTATTGTGCAAATAATGGGGTTACCATTTCAGGGTATAGATCTCATGTTGTTTCTGGATGACAAAACCAAGGAGAAAGTGATAGCAAAAAAAATGAATAAGAAGTATGGCACCGCCAGGGGGACAAGAGAGATAATTATCAAGCAGATCAACAATGCAACCACACAATTGGGATCAAAAATCTTAGCCTGCAAGTTGCTAAGGAAATGCCACAGGGAGGAAGTCCTAGCTAGAGTTGTTGCAATTGCAGCCCAGTGTGCAGAAGGCGCCTCAATGAGTTGGGCACCATATTTATTGAACTTATTCCTAAAGGACTGCAAGGATGCATAGGAACTAGGCACAGAGTTTCACTACTCATGGTTGATTACCTTAATAGCCTTCATGGGATGGCAAGAGCCAAGGTATGTAAGTTTCTGTACCAGACCCAAACCAAACCAGGGAAAGAGGTATTTGTTACTAAAGGCGACGGTGAGCGCCAGTCACAAGAGGTTGAACGGATCCATCTTTGAAGGATACCTATGCAACCTCCAAGAATTCATCTCCAAGATGTGGAGAATTACACCAGCAGTTGTCGCGTGATATGAAAACATCGCCAAATTCTAGGAGACACGAAAAACAATGTGGATACATGCAAAGAATGATCCAAAGAAACAATGGCTACAGATGCACTACTGCATCACATAGGGTGACATTGATATGGTCATCAATGAATGGCCCAATGACTGGAGGATTCCATCCATTACCAAGGAAGTGCTGGAAAGAACAACAGAGGAAGAGGCAGAGGATGGAGAAACGCAGCCCCCAGAAATCCAAGTACCCAAGAGACCAAGAACAAGCCAAGGCAAGACAACACAGAAAGAAAAAGGGCCAAAGAAGATAGGGACCCAGAATGGGAAGAAGGAGAATACACAACCGACCAAGGAACAACAGAAACAGGTTGAGGGAGCGCAGGAGACCGTCCCAAATCCCAACACACAGGAACCAGGGGAAAATAAGAGACCAACCATGCAGAAAAGAGGTGCGCGCAAGAAATAAAAGGCACAAAGAACACTGCCAGAATACACAATCACGGAGGATGATAGGGAAATGATCGCCAGTTTGGTCCAAGATTGTCTATCTAAGGACTTCGACCATGTTGCACACCACAGGGAAAAGATTCAAAAGGAGTTGGCAGACATAAAACAACTCCTCAAACAAATTAGGGAAGGGAAGAAAGCAAGCAGTAGGGGAATCATACCATCAACACCACAGACAGAACGAAGGGTGCACGAGAAAGAATGACAGTCAGTCCAGGGTATACTGCAGCCACGCCTAACATTCCATATCAACCCCAGTATGTTGCGCATGGAAGAAATTGTGGGGCAGACACCTTTGAAAGACTTAAGCCAAATCCAACTTGTGTTGACAAGGATACCATCAAGGGCATTACACAGGTTGCAGGTAAGTGTCAACCACGAGGTACAATCTTGCGCACGCAGAGACTTAACCGAATTGAAGCGGGCAACAAAGAAGTGGGACACGCTGGAAATAGTCTATGAGAAGGCTAAATCTGAGACCAAGGAGGAAAGGGAGCACCGAAATGGATTGGAGTAGAAATTTGTAGGAACTTATGAGAAGATTCCATAGGTCACACAGAGTGAGGAAATCACAGCAGCATAAAAGATTGATCAGATTGCACAGGCAATTGATCAATACCAGAAGGAGATTGAGAATCTCTGAGAACATCTCATACCAACCACTCCACCAACGGTGAAGGAGCAAAGTAAGTAGGAAGCAACAACGCGGTTGCAGGAGATAGAGCAACAGGTTGGTACATCAGCTAAATTGTTTGATAAAGCAACGCAAATTTGGACCAGGTTGGAGGAGGATCAGCAGGTCCACAAATGGGACATGGAAGAGGAAATGATCAACACAGTGATCCAAGAACTCAAGCAGAAGCAGAAGACAATACCAATCCCAGAATGTGTCAAAGAGATGCAGGATATTAAGAAAGTGCAGGCATAGATAATCTCTACACAAACCCATAAACAAGTGCTTTAGGCTCAAATGGAACCATTGCAAGAACAGGTAGCAGACGTCCTGACATAAGCAGAGGAAGCTAAGACACATATAGCACATACCCAGGAAGAATGTGAAGGATTGATCAACGACGAAGTGGCAGTCCAGATAGTGGACACAATCAAGGAGAATAGTGTGTAGGCGTAGACACGGGCATCAACACTCAAGGAAAAGTTCCATACGATCACCAAGGAGATCGAGGAAGCTCAAAAGGATTAGGTGGCTCGGGATGAGCCACATGTCAATGTTGGGGGGCTATTGGAAGCAGGCCGAAGTAGAAAGAAGGATGATAGTGGGGAAATAAAACGTGTAGAAAGTAAAGCGACAGCTGGATGGAAACGCAACATGTGTGCATGCAAGAAAGGGTGCAAAAGAAGAGCGACAACTGGAAGTAGGAGAATCACGCACACATGATAGGAATACCTAACGTCAGTATGGTTAGGTTTTTGGGAATGTATTGCAAATGGTTGAAGAGCCCGAAATGTATAAATAAATATACATAGGTATCATAGGGGGTTGGATTTTTGCATTGTTCATACTATTGTTCCATCAGAGATATGTAGAAGTTGATGTGTTATGTAATGTTTCACGACCCATTTTTGTATAAGTTGTTGACCTAGAGGAGACAAGGGAAGGTAGATATTGAGGATTAAATCGTAGGTAGAGGAGCCTGGTGCGATCTAGTTCGCCTCATATATATCTTACCCATATGAGGAGAATTGTAAGCGCGCGACGTTGGATACGCGGAACTACCATAATAAAAGAGACAAGAGACAAATCTTTGTGGACATAGCCCAGGAGGGGGTGAACCATGGTAACATCTGTGTAATGTGATGAATGCATGCATATCTTTATCATCTTTTCAGTAGTTATTTGTTGTGCTTAATGAATGAATGAGTTATTATATTTCTTGTTTAAATGTTGTTGCGATATTGAGGGAATAAGATATGAAGGTTATTGCATAGTCATGAATAACATTAGGTTGCAATCACAAGTTATAATAAATGGTTCAAAATACAGATCCCATATATCGCACTCAATCCTAGGCTGTAAACGTATGAGTCTTACAACCACCCATTAAAGCTATCTCGGGTGAGACTGCGCAACACATTATGTGTGTTGCGTTGCCTTCTGTTTTACCAGGAGGGTCGATAGTTTTAGAGGCTTTGTTGGAAACCTGAAAGACATGAACCTTGGTTCAATAACTCAGATGGTAGAGAAGAAATACTAAACCCAACAATGTTTAGATCTAGAGGAAGAGTAGGTCGAAGAGCAAGCCATATTTACACAGAAGTGATTGAAGAAATGAGAAATCTCTAGGCACAGTTGGAAGCTATGGAAGCTAACCAAAGAAGAGACATTGACATGAGAGATTTTAGTGACATAGATGAGGAATCTTTAGAAGGGGAGGCAAAGCTTGAAGAAGAAAATGTTGAATAAATATTGGTTAGAGTTATCATGGAATATATGGAGGTGCCAATGTATGAAGGTAATTTGAATGCAAACGAATTGATGTACTGGATTAGTACCATGGATAAGTATTTTGAGTATTAAAATGTAGTAGAAAATAATAAGGTAAGGTTTGTTTTGACAAGAATGAAAGGACATGCATTGCTCTGGTGGGATGGAGTATAAGCTGGGAGGAAAAACAAAGGAAAGACAAGAATCAAAAGTTGGGACAGAATGGTCACGAAGTTTAAAAGTAAGTTCATGCCAAGAAATTATCAGCTTAATATTTTTATACAAATGAAAAATCTAAAGTAGAGAGATATGTCAGTTAAAGAGTACACTGAAGAGTTTTATAGATTAAATATTAGATCTAGTCACATAGAAGAAAACCCAGAAAAAAATTGGTAGATATCCTAATGGACTAAGATATGAGATTTAGGATGAAATTGAAATTTTATCTATAGGAACTGTTGAGGAGGCATATCAATTCTCTCTCAAGGCAGAGGAAAAGTTGGCAAGGAAACAAATTCAAAGAGGAATAGGCTGGAGTCAAACGTGAGGCAGAGGACAAAAAAGTGGTAGAGGAAGGTTTCCAACTCAAAAAGAAGAAGCCAACAATTCACACGAGCAAGAACAATCATCAAGAGGTGTTTATTTTAGAGAATGAAGACCTTATCGAAGAGGTAGGGGTTCTCTTATTGGATGTTATAGATTCAATAAATTTGGGCATAGATCTTATGAGTGTCCATAAAACACTTCCACAAGTAGAGAAATTACAAAAGTTGTGCAGGATGAGGAAGAAAGTGTGAAGTCACATGTGCATGAGAATGCACCAAAGGTTGGAGAGTCTTTGTTGATGAAGAGATTATTGCTAAAGCTAGTCAAGGGGATTAAAAAACCTACACAAATAAAGACACTCTTCAGAACTTTATGTAAATAAAAAGGTAAATGTTGTAAAGTCATTATTGATAGTGGTAGTATTGATAATTTTGTGTCTAAAAAAATGGTTGAAAAATTGGGTTTGAAGAAGACAATACATCCTATTCCATACAAAGTGTCATGGTTGCAGAAGGGACATTAGTTGTTGGTCAATGAGCAATGTGAAGTGGAATTTCAGATTGGAAGCTACAAGGACAAGGTACTTTGCGACATTATTCCTATGGATGTGTGTCATATTTTGTTGGGTAGACCTTGGCAGTATGAAAGGAAGGAAATACATGATGGAAGGAGCAACACATACACTTTTGAGAAGGATGGAGAGAAGCATACACTATTACCATTAAAATATGAAGGTGTAGCCGAAGAAGTTATCCCTAAGGTACAAGTAATCAATGGAAAATAATTTCTACAAGAAATTAAAAATGAGGATGTGCATTTTTTTTTAGTTGGTAAACCCAAGGTAATTATTGCTAGCACAAATTTAAACGATTGGAAGTTCAAAACTTGTTGGATGAGTTTGATGATATTGTGATTGATGAATTTCCAAGTGAGTTACCTCCCATAAGAAGCATTAGTCATCATATAGATTTGATTCCAAGGACTAATATTCCTAATAAAGAAACATATCAGATGACTCCCAAGGAAAATGAGGAGATTAAAAATCATGTACAATCTCGATAAGGTCCTAATCATGGAAAGTTTAATCCCATGTGTTGGTCCTACATTGTTAAGTCCAAAGAAAGATGGAGGATGGAGAATATGCACAAATTCCAAAGCCATAAACAAAATTACAATCAGGTACATATTTCCACTACCCTGTATTGATTATTTGATGGATTGCTTGAGTGGTGATGAATATTTTTAAAAACTTGATTTGAAGAGTGGGTATCATCAGATAATAGTTAGAGAAGGAGATGAATGGAAAACAACTTTAAAAAAAAAATAATGGGTTATATGAATGGTTTGTAATGCCTTTTGGCCTCACAAATGCTCCTAACACTTTTATGAGGTTGATGAATGAAGTGCTTAAAGAATTTATTGGTAAATATGTCATAGTTTACCTAGATGATATCATGGTCTATAGTCAGTCTAGAGAAGAACATTTGAGACACCTCATATTGGTTTTGAATAAATTTCAAAAGCAAAATCTACTAATCAATCTAAAAAAGTGTAGTTTTGTGAAGACAGGGTTAGTTTATTTGGGTTTTGTGATATCAAGAGATGGCTTGAAGATGGATCAAGAGAGGGTCAAGGCTATAATAAATTTTCCTACCCCAAGGAGTATTTTTGAGGTAAGAAGCTTTCATAGTTTGAAAAGTTTTTATAGAAAAATTATCAGAAATTTGAGTGGAACATGCGCTCCAATTGTGGGTACGATTAAAGGAAACAAACATCCATTTAAGTGGACATAATAAGTTGATACAAGTTTTAGATTATTGAAGTATAAAATTATATAGCAACCAATTTTAGAATTGTCAGATTTTAATAAACTCTTCTAGGTTGAATGTGATGCAAGTGGGACTGCAATATGAATTGTTCTAAGTCAAGAAAGAAAACATGATGCTTACTTTAGTGAAAAAATAAATGAGGCCAAACAAAAATATTCTTCATATGATAAATAATTTTATGCCATTATTCAAGAACTAAAGAAATGGAGACATTACCTCATGCCTAAGGAATTTGTTTTTTATATTGATAACCATACCTTGAAATTTATTAGCAGTCAAACAAAATTAAGTTTGAGGATTGTTAAGTGGGTTGAATATTTGAAAAAATGTACCTTTGTTATCATACATATAAGTGGGGAGTCAAATAATGTAGCAAATGCTTAAGCAGAGTCAATTTAATTTTGCATGAATTTCAAGTGAATGTCTTAGGATTTGATGATTTGAATGAGATGTATAAGGATGATGCATATTTTTCCTATGAGAATATAGTAAGCAGAGACATAAGTCCATGGTTAGATCATATGAAATGAGAAGGATTATTATTCAAAGGAAAAAAATTATTCATTCCATTATGTTCCACGATGGAAAAATTGCTAAAAGAAAAGCATAGTTGAGGATTATCGGGACATTTTAGACAAGAAAAAGCATTTGCTCAGTTAAATGCATTTTATTTTTGGCCTAGTATGCAAGATATTGTTAAAATGTTTGTTGAAAGATGCAAGGTATGTCAACATGCAAAGGGAAGGAGTCAGAATGTCGGATTGTATCAACCATTTCCAATTCCAAATAGACCATGGGATTATGTGAGTATGGACTTTGTGCTAGGATTGCCAAGAAATCAGAAAGGTAATAATTCAATTTATGTGGTTGTTGATAGCTTCTAAAAATGGAACATTTTATAGCTTGCACAAAGACAAGTGATGCAACTAATATTACAAATTTATTCTTTAAAGAAGTAGTCGAATTGCATGGATTGACAAAAAGTATTATTTATGACAGAGACACAAAATTTGTGGGTCATTTATGGAGAAATCTATGGAAAAAGTTAGGAACCAATCTCAATTTCAGTTTAGCATACCACCCACAAATTGATGGGAAAATATAGGTGGTAAATAGAAGTTTGGGAAATATTTTAAAGTGTCTGGCAGGTGAGCATCCCAAACAGTGGGATCAAGTACTTGCACATGCATATTTTGAATATAATGATTCACCTAATAGAAACACAAGGTTAAGTACATTTCAATTTTTGTATGGAATGCACCCAAGAGGAATTTATGAATTAAGAAATTTAGGAAAAAAGGAAATGAGAAGTGTTGATGGTGAATATTTTGCAATAAGTATGCAAGAACTGCAGGAGAGAGTCAAGTAGCAGCTTTAGGAAAGAAACAACAAGTACAAACAAAGAGCAAACTTGAAGAGGAGAAAACTAAATTTTGAAGTTGGAGACTTGGTTATGACACACCTTAGAAAGGGAAGATTTCATAGAGGGAAATACAACGAATTGAAACTTAAAAAGATTGGACCACGTAAAGTGTGATGGAATATTTCCTCAAATGATTATGAAATAGAACTTCCAAGTAACATTGGAATTTCTCCAATTTTTAATGTCTCATATTTGTACCCCTTCAAGGAAGAAACGAACATTTTAGTAGATGCACTTATTAATGACAAAATACAGACCATTGAATGGGAGAAACAACTACCTACAATACATTAGAAACACATTGAATAAGTTTTGGACAAGAAGGTAGTGAAGAAGACAAGGGGTAAAGAGTACTTTCAGTACTTGGACTGTTAAGCCCTAATATTGACTCATTACCCCTTAATTGGGGCATATTATATCAGTAATGTTATTTTATTTATGTTATCTTTAGGCCATTAGTTGTAATTATACCTCCTAGTCTCCTATATATACCAATGAGACATTTTCATTTTGAATCATCTTGTACTTGAACATTTAAGTGGGATAAAAGGAGGTTTCCCCCTCGAAGAGGCTTATTATCTAAAATTATCTCTTTTTCAAGGCGTTGAGTACTTTTTCTGAGGATTTTCTATGCTATATTGATATTTGGTTCTTAACATATGGTATCAGAGCTCAAGATCTTGGGGTTTTGCTGCTACATCTGAGACACCTTGGAATTTTCGCTATAACTTTTTTTCTACAATGTTTTAGAAGGAACGTCTTGGAGGATATTTAGTAGACAGATCAAGGTACGTTGGGTTCAAAATTTAGATCACGAGGACTTATACTTTTGGAGATACAGTCTCTACAATATAGGATTCTGGAATCATCCTGAACTAAGTCATTGCGGAATTTTCGCTATAAAAAAATTTCTGTAATGTTTCAGACCCTAAACTCTGTAGGATATTTACATAAATTAGAAAGGTATCTGTGGTAAAAATTTCAGCTTCTGAGTCATCTTAAATTTGTATATACACCCTGTGTAAGATAGGGTATCTGACTAGTCCTATTGAATAGTCTCAAGAAGGTGTTCCAGGTAAAACAATCATAACTTATTCCTCAAATATCCAAATTGTGTGGGACATGTTTCATTGGATTTTGGATAGTCTGTAGTATTTTTGGTGTGAGTTTCAGAATTTTATATCAATTATTTTGTGCGGGGAACACTATACAAGTGAGATCTCCTAGAAAGGCCAAAAATCGACAAGTTGTGGGGAAGTTACCATAAATTCCACTTGGCACATCCAATTTTGAACAAACTCGTGGCATTGAAGATGAGAGATATCATAGAAATACATAAAATAAATTTTCATACCCAGAAGGGTTGAAACTTGGGAGATACAACAAAAGAAATATTGTCTAGCAGAACCACCTCAAAATCAAGGTTCAAAAGTGATACTTGGCCAACATGCCACCCAAAAA
>JZKD02S1673258.1:1261666-1324073 GCA_000966675.3 Picea glauca
GAACATTTAAGTGGGGTAAAATGAGGTTGCCCCCTCGAAGAGGCTTATTATCTGAAATTATCTCTTTTTCAAGGCGTTGAGTACTTTTTCTGAGGATTTTCTATGCTATATTGATTTTTGGTTCTTAACATGGTCAAGTATTAAGGACAACCACTTGAGGATGCCATGTGGATGACAACATCAGAAAATTTAAAATATGGTAAAAGTATTGAAGAACTTATGGAAAAAAGCCCATGAACATGTATTTTCTTCCTTGGGAGTCTAATGTAGGAGCATTTTTCGAAGTCAACTCAGTAATTGACCTCTATAATGTCTTAGGAGTTTATGAGAGGAAATTGGTTTCCTCTATGTTATATAATTTTGTAATTTGATTATTTTCTTAAGGTTGTCATAGTTTTGGAAATGTGTTTACGAGGAAAAAATATTTTCCATGTAATGTAACAAATTAGCTAATTTAGCATATTGTTGAGTAATTTAGGGATATGTTTTGGTTTGTTGATATTTTTTAGGATACAAATCCATCCTTTAGCGATTCGATCAATCCCTCTCCATAATTGTATGTACCCTGAATAAAACCCTCGGGAAAAGCAGTAATGCAAAGAGAGGGAAGAATAGGGAGATTGCAGGTTGAAGTAAATTGTGTGTGCAGAGAAGAGCTCAGAGAGAAATTATATTCCTATTTCGGTAATAGAGTTCCATATTATGTTTGGTGAATGTGTGATTGTCATTTTTCTCCAGATTGTAAAATCATTGTGTTGTTGTCACTAAGTATGTAATTGATCAGAGCATAACCCTCACAAATATTTTTCAAATCAAGATTTGATGAAACATTAAGTAATTTGGTAAATCCAAAAAGAATCAATCGAGTGTAGGGGTGGATCGATTAACTGAATTGAGAGAAGGATTAGTTTATGTAGAGGAAAAATTATGATTTACAAGCTAAATCATAGATTAAACTTGGCAGAATTGCTATCTTTAGTGGGCTCCTGCTCAACCAGACCAACCTTTAAATCATTTAAAAAATAATTGCTTTATTCCTCCCAGTGGATGGTGGGCCACTTAACATATCGTTGGTTAACAAGCTTGCTTAAATTCCCATCAAGTAAAATCTGTCAACCGGACCAGAGTTAAATGTCAAAAGGAGAATTATATATGTAATACAGGGTCCTTTGGGCTGGTGACACACATTGTATATGTATCTCGAGGCCCGGTGGTTCGGTGACCAGTGAAAGATGGTTGATATTTCCCCAGTGGTTTGGTTGTGCGGTCGTTCTAGTTTCCAATTGATAGAGATGAGCATTTCCCAGTGGGATGGTGGTCCAGTGTTTCCGCTTTCCAGTTGACAGTAATGTTAAATGACCAAAACCAAATTGAGTTAAAGGGGTTTTATTGTTGATCTAGTTGGTGTTGACGTCTACCAAGTATACTCATCTAGATTTACAGCCATGCTACTCAAATTTTCAAATACACATGATGCAAATAATTATATTATGTTTGTGATTATATATAACTTTTGTTACATGTAATGATGCACATATCAATTTCAATTTGGAGAAGTACAAAATCACTGATTTGATTCATAATAAAAAAAATTAATCATGACCATTCATTTATGAACTAATAATCACTATGCCCTTTTGGACGATTATTGGGAAATTTGAGTTTGATTGATAAAAAATGATTATGTCATATGTGTTGTATTTATTTTTGTTCATGGTCAAAACGATGGTTATTAGACTCCTTAGCCTAATGGATTAGACATTTCTATATGGTTCTTGAAGCTTCATAGAAAAGCTTCACTTGCTCTTGAAATAAGATTTTATTTCTTTATATAGTTGTTCATTTCTACATCAAATTTTCAGAATTTAATTTTTTTTTGGAAAAAAAATGCACAAATAAAAAGTGACATAGGAGTAGAAGGAAATTTCTTAGACATGTGATAGTTTTGAACCAATGGTGTCTTTAAAAATGGATATATAAATGCATGGATTTAAAATTTTGATTAAAAAGGAGAAAAAATGAAATTGCATGCCGGCTGGACGAACGACAGAGAATGTAACATAATCAACGGTCGTAGTTGATTACAGAACTTTGATTTGCATGGGTGTTAAATAGCACCAAAGGTCCCATAAACTAGAAATCACTTTCACACCACGTGTCCAAATTCGATTGCTTACGAAACTTTGAGTGACCGAATGAAAATCATTTTACAAAGTTTCGTAAACCATTCCAGTTTTTTCTGTCATGTGTCCTCCACTTTGTTGTTTACACATATCATGAGTAGTTAGAAACATTTATTTACACTAGGACCTTAAATATTTCAACAAATAAAAGAAAGGCATGTGGAAAATGTTTGTGGGAATTAAAGATCATGGTTTTGTTGAGTTAAAGAAACCACTACAGATTAAAAAAACACTTTGCATGCATTTAAATAATATTTCAAAACCAAAATTCGAACTAGGGACTATGGGAATAACAGTTTACAAGGCACAATATTTATACCACTGGATTTGCCAAAATATAATGGATATTTTCATAAGTTCTATGTTTTATTAGTGTTATGTCAAATGTCAACAAAAAACATATCGTGTAGAAATGTGTTAAGGAATAACATAGATAGAGAAAACTAGTAAAGAAAACTTTGAAATATGGCCCCTGGTAGAAAAGAATGAAGTGGGAAACGTCGTGTAACAAACTCAGATTCCAAAAACCTAGTAGATAAAGACCAATAGATTTTTAAACTCAACTCTCTGAAAACACTTTTTAAAAAATTCATAATTTTTCTTTTTCCAGGATCATTAGTAAATTAGAAGAGGATTTTCCTTCTTGGGAGTGTGGATTAGCACAAGCTGTTTTCCCAACAACATTTTATTTTCCTGAATTTGTTTAGTTAAGTGAAGAATCATATGATTCTACTCCGAGGGTTATTAAAACCAGAGATAGTCGAGACGCCTTGTTTCCTATTTCAGAATTTGTAATATCAGAGTTATTACTGTTACCTGTAATCAAGAAGACAGGGACATTAATGAAGAGGAATTGGGAAATTGTTTTAATTCATTACATTGGAACAAAATAATAGTTTTTTACTAAAATTTCTACTAACATATGCAAATTTTTCGTAGTTAAAATTTTCATTAAAAATTGTTCAATGTTTAAAGAATCAATTAAGTAAATTATAGTAATGACATGCTTAATTATGGGTTATGCCAATGGCATTTCAATGGAGGGAAGTTTCTTAGGTTTTATTCTTAAAACCTCTAAATCAACTAAATTCAACTTTGCCAAATATTTTTCTGATAATATCCATGAACAATTGATTTAGTTTCATCCATTAAAATGTTCTAGGTATCAGTCATATTTGATATATCGTATGATATATCATCAATCAACTCACTTTCAACATATGTCATTAAAAAGTAATTGATAAACAAGGAAACATATTGCCATATTTTGAATGGACTCAAGTAGTAAGAGAATGTGGGAAAAAGGGAGGTTTTAAATCATTTATAAAAAAAAATCATGGTCACATCATACTCCTTAGTGCATAAAAAGAATCTTCTTAGGATGTTTTCTAAATTCATAAAATTCCTTATTTTAGTTCACAAGTGAAGTATGGAGATTGGAACATTATTTTAAATTATATAGTTTTAAAGATATATGGCTTAGAGACGAAGCCTTACAAACTCCTTAGTGCATAAAAAGAATCTTTTTAGGATGTTTTCTAAATTCATAAAATTCCTTATTTTAGTTCACAAGTGAAGTATGGAGATTGGAACATTATTTTAAATTATATAGTTTTAAAGATATATGGCTTAGAGACGAAGCCTTACAAGCTTCCTGTTTTGTTGACTCTTAAGATTTTTTTCCTCAAATAAATCAGACAAAGGTTAAATTTAGATTATATTCAATAACAATTCTACATTAATGTTTTCAACAAAAGTTTTCTCTTTCATATAAAAATCTAAAGTTGTTTTTTATGTTGTTAAGAAAATGATGAAATGTTTTAATTTCAAAAAGGCTAATGCTTGGCAATATGATCTATGTCATTTCATTTCTAACATGAAAATATTTGCTAGTTATCTGTCATATGTCCATCATGAATATGTAGAAATGGAAAGATTAGTAAACAAAAAATCATGGGTTGATGATGCAGGAGACTAAAAAATTGGACCTCTAGATGGTCTTCTAAATTTACTAAAGGGAGTGGGTTCCCTTAATTCAAATTTGTTTTAATTTTGAAAAGATAAAATTAGTTCGAGAATAAGAGATTTGTTTCCCAAATTGGTTAGTAATTGTTATTTGCATAGATCAATAGAGCATTTAGAAGTTTTAGGAATCAAATTGATCTTTTCTAAAAATAAATGGATTTGATCCATCTTTGGTGAATCTTGATCGAATGATTACACTCTGCATAAGAACATAGATCGAGTTATGTAATAGGGGGAATTGATAATGGTTTCAATGAAAGAATGAAATTATCATAAATTCATCATTCTCCTTTTTTTTTTAGAATTTTTTGTTGTGTCTCTGTACTTGAATTTATAGTAATCAAGACTATTTGTTAAATGCTCATTCATTTTATCACTCTATGATTAAATCAGAGATTAGGTTGTTGAATGCAGATGTTTCACTCTCGCAAAGGAAGGGTTTATTATGATTAAGTTTTCAGACTATATGCTTAACTAAATTATGTAGACAATTGATTTTATCTACCCCATAAATCAATGGTCTATACAACGATTGCAAAGTTTGTTGAAGGGAACTAATAACTGTGAGTCGAATCAGGTTAAAGATCAAGTGAATCCAATGATGTGAATGAAAGATTCATAAGCAAATCGAAGTATACAATCACAATATGATCCATTGGTAAGTAGATCCCACTGTTCTTTTGTTTTAAGATATACGATTGTAATGTATTTCGGGTTGATAACTAGCAAGAAGGTTAATTTAAAGCCACCGGTATGAAATATTTACCATTGGTTTGAGTAGAGGGTGTGTGGTAGTCTACTGTAGATTTTGGGATCTTAATTGTTTTCATTTTAACTACCTCTCGCTCTATCCGAAATGACGTGGAGTTGACGTTGATACCAACGTTATAATAAAATATTTAATCCCTAGTTCGATTAGTTGGGTCGTATGAAGTTGAGTGTATATTGATTAAGCACACAAGTGCTAACCCTTTTCATTATGTGTATTTTTTTGATGAGGTGTAGGTTGACTTGAACAAGTGGATTTACGAGAAGGATAAGCACCCAAGCTATCATAGGGCCATGTAGCCGATTATGTGACATAAATCAAGTGAAATACGATAGAGACAAATTGAATAAATTTCATGCGTGGCAAGTTCTCTCTCACCTACACCATTTTTGGTATCAGAGCAGGAATCAATTCCTGTAGGAGTAAGAGAGGATTTTATTTTTTAAGAGATGGAATTAAGAGTCCGTGGAAGAGGCCAAGGTCGAGGTAGATCAGTCATGAATGAAAATTTACTTGAATAGGTGAGAAATCTTCAATTGCTACTAAAAGCCATGGAAATAGATTAGCAATGTGATGCCGACATAGGAGATGTCAGTGATAGAGAGGAAGAGTCTCTAGCAGAAGAGGAAGAACCTGTTGAATAGGTTTAAGTTAAGACTGCTCAGATCAGTCTTAGGGGCTAGCTTTAGACCCAAAACATAAGTTCCTACATATGAAAGAAGTTTAAATGCTGAGGATTTGGTTGATTGGGTGAGTTCCATGGAAAAATACTCCAAGTATGAAGAATTTGATGAAGAGAAGAGAGTCAAATTTGCAATGAACAAACTAAGAGGTCATACAACTCTTTGGTGGGATGGTGTGAAGGATGAGAGGAAAGGCAAAGGAAAGAAAAATATAAAAAGTTAGGACAAAATGGTGGTCAAACTGAAAGGTAAGATTCTACCCATAGACTATCATCCCATAGACTATCATCTTACTTTATTAAAGAAAATGAAAAATTTAAAATAGAGGTTATTGTCAGTTTTTGTATACACTAAAGAATTATATAAGGTTAACATTAGATTTGGATACATAGAAGACACCTCTAAAAAAGTTGTAAGGTACAATAATGGTTTAAGGCTTGAGATTCAAGATGAAATCAATTTGTTATTTCCAAAGACTCTGGAAGATGCATATCAATTTGCTTTGAAATATGAAGAAAAGTTGGCCAAAAGATAAGGGTCAGGTCATGTTTCAGTCAAGGAAAGAGGACATGCAATTGGAAAAGGACAACTACAAGAATAAAAGGAAGAAGCCAACAACCCAAATCTGTAAGGACAATCAACAAAAGGTAATGATTCTAGAGGAAAGGAATATAATTCTAGAGGTAGAGGTAAAAAATCCCAAATTAGATGTTTCAGGTGCAATCAACTTGGACATAGGTCATTTGAGTGTCTTGATAATATTGCTACCAGACAAGGGAGTGCACACATAACCCAAGATGATGAAGCAAATTTGGAGGCACATATACATGAGAATACACTAGAGGTTGGATATTCTTTGCTGATGAAGAGAGTTTTGTTGAAGCCAACCAAATAGATCAAAGAACCAACACAAAGGAAAACCCTATTCAGGAATTCCTGCAAGGCAAACAGTAAGTGTTGTAAGATTATAATTAACAATGGTAGTACTTAAAATTTAGTGTCCACAAAGATGGTTGAGAATTTGGGCTTAAAGAAGGTCATACACCCTACTCCATACAAGGTGTCTTTGCTACAAAAAGGACATCAACTTTTGGTTAATGAACAATGTGAAGTGGAATATTCCAAATTGGCAGCTACAAGGACAAACTATTGTGTGACATCATGCCAATGGATGTTCTCCACATTTTGTTGGGAAGATCTTGGCAATATGACAGAAAAGCAATGCATGATGGAAGGAACAACCTATACACTTTTGAGAAAGATGGATAAATGCATACACTTTTTCCATTGAAAGAGGAAAGTGCAGAAGTTCACAATCCAGTGTTGAGTCTAAGTAAAAAGCAGTTCCTGAAGGATGAAACAGAGCATAAAGTGCTTGAAAAAACAAAGGCAGTTATGGAGGTAATTGATTTACTTTCAGAAGATAATATTTATCAAATGAGCATGAGAGAATGATGAGTAACAAATTTCTCAATGAATGGTTATCAAGAAGGAGCATAGATAAACCAAAAACATCTATAGCTAAAGTTGTCATGGGAGCACAAATTTTGATAAATGAATAGGAGAAGGGTGTAGAACAAGAGGTTATCTTGAAAGACAAGAGGATTTTGAGTGATAAACCTCCAATTGTTTTTGAAAACAGTATGAGTACAGACCCCTGTGGGAAGGATCTGGTGGTTTTCAACAAAGAAGGGAAAAAACAAGTGCCTTAGAAACCAGTTCATAACAAGAAATTCTTCTTACATATTGTCTTAACAACTATCTGTGTGGTAGTCATCTTTACGATTGAGAAACGACTTCAACAAGCTAATGAACAAATTGTTTCTTTTGATATATTTGTTTCATGTACATGAAAAGTGGTAAAAATGAGTACTTATGATACTCTATTTGTGCATAAAAATCAAGTTAAAGTTCTTACAATACAGTCATTGGGAGATCTTGCAGAGAGACTTAAGAAATCCAAGCTTTAGGGAGCAAGTATGAATTGTATCAGTGAAATAAAAACAAGTCTGTTGAATGGAAAACATTGTGATTTAGGAGGAGGATACTCAAAATATATACCTGTAATTGAACAATGTCAGGATATAGAATGGGAGGATAAGCTCCCTAAGATACAACAAAATCATATTGAGTCAAATTTGGCTAAAAAACTAGTGAAGAAGATAAAGGGCAGAAAGCCTTTTCGGCACACAATTAAATGGAAAGGCAAATCACTTGAAGATACAAAGAAGGTGGCACGAACATTCAACTCATGGACATGAGTCCATGAACAAATTGTTCCTTGGGAGTTTAATGCAGGAGAATCTCTCAAGAGTAAAAACCTGGACTTCTAAATGGTCTTCTAAATTTACTAAAGGAGTGGGTTCCCTTGATTCAAATTTGTTTTAAATTTGAAAGGATATAATTTGTTCGAAAATAAGGGATTTGTTTCCCAAATTGATTTTTAATTGCTATTTGAGCGTATTGATAGAGCAACTAGAAGTTTTAGGAGTTAGATTTGATCTTTTCTAAAAATAAATGGATTTGATCCATCCTTAGTGGATCTTGATCAAATATTTTCATTGTGTATAAGAACATAGCTCAAGTTTTATAATAGGGGGATTGGGAGTGGTTTCAGTGAAATAACTAAATTAACATAAATTCATCATTCTCCTTTTTTTCTAGAATGTTTTGTTGTGTCTCTGTACTTGAATTTCCAGTAATCAAGAATATTTGTTGAATTCTCATTCATTTTATCACTCTATGATTAATTCAGAGATTAGGTTGTTGAATGCATAGGTTTCACTCTCGCGAGGGTGGGGTTTATTATGATCAGGTTGTCAGACTATATGCTTAACTAAATTGTGCTTTTCTCTACCCCATAGATCGTTGGTCTATATAGTGATTGTAGAGTTTGTTGAAGGGAACTGATAACTGTGAGTCAAAGCAGGTTGAATATTAGGTGAATCCATTGATGTGACTGGAAGGTTCATAAGCAAATCGAAGTCTACAGTCAATATATGATCCATTGGTAAGTAGATATGAATGTTGTTTTGTTTTAATATCTACAATTGTAATCTATTGCGGGGAGAGAACTAGCAATAAGGTTAATTTAAAGCCAATAGTACAAAATATTTACCAGTGGTTCGAGTAGAAGGAATGTGGTAGTCTATTGTATATTGTGGGATCTTAAGTGGTTTATTTTTAACCGCCTCTCCCCCCATCCAAAATGACGTGGAGTTGACATTGATACCAACGATATAATAAAAGAGTTAAGCACCGATTTGATTAGTTGGGCCGTATGAAGTTGAGTGTATATTGATTAAGCACACAAGTGTTAACCCTTGTCATTGTGTGTGGTTTTTCGACAAGGTGGAAGTTGACTTAAACAAGTGGATTTATGAGAAGGATAAGCACCCAAGCTATAATAGGGTCATGTAGGTGATCATGTGATGGAAATCAAGTGAAATACAACATAGACAAATCGAGGAAATTTCCTGCAAGGTATGTTCTTTTTATCACCTGCACTAACCAAAGTTTAACAAATTATGTAATAGAAAAATCATTCACTTCGTTTGAAAATGAATGTGAAGAAAGTAACACTGAGAGATAATCTAATCAAAGTCTAACATTGTAATTGAAATTGATTAACCAAAAAGAAGAATGGAGTTTGTAATGGAAACTCCAGAAAAATCAGATCTTCCAAGAAAAATGTCAAAACAAGATGACCCAATGGAAGTGGATATTAAAGAACCATTATCTAAGAAGACGAGATTAGATCCCAATTTAGAATCAGAAGAAGAATCAAATAGAATAAACGATGTAAGAGAACTTATGAAGGAAAATAAAATGATTTCAATAACTAAATTTCCAACAGAAAAGGACCCAACTCACAAAGTCATAGGCAAAGTAGTTATATGAAGACAAGTTTGAAAAAAATTGTTATTTCAGAAGAAAATGTTGACATATTCAAAGAAATGGTCATAAATAAAAAAAATGGATAAACAATCTAAATAAATACTTCTTTCTCAAATTAGCCAAGAAGTACCTACACCACCAAAATTATTGTCATCCTTGAATCATGAAAAAGGAACCTTGGATATGGAAGTCTTACAACCAAAGGTCAATAATACTATGAGGGAAATACAACTTCATGAATATAAAGTCACAAGGATGACAGTTGACTTAAATGACATGCTACAGAAGACAAAATTGCTTGGCACAAGCAGATAGGAAATATTGTCACTAGAGACGTGTTGCAAGTAATAACTAGTGTAGGGAAGCTAACAAATCCCCATGAATATAAAGTCACAAGGATGACAGTTGACTTAAATGACATGCTACAGAAGACAAAATTGCTTGGCACAAGCAGATAGGAAATATTGTCACTAGAGACGTGTTGCAAGTAATAACTAGTGTAGGGAAGCTAACAAATCAGGTGAACAAGATGGAAAATCAATTGGAAATTGAAAAATTTAAAGTGTAAATAGAGCTTGTCAAATAACAATAAGTGATTCAAAGAAAAAGCTAATTAATGTAGGACAAGATACAAGAAATAAGTTGAGAATTTCATTTTTGATTAAAAAAAAATGATAAAGAGATTCAACATCTCAGAGGAAAATTAAATGTTGCCATTGAAAAACATGCTCAAACAAAAAAAATAATTAAATTAGAGAAGGAAAAAGATTTGTTGAGACAAGAAATTAATATACTCTCAGAACAAAATAAAAGATTGGGATAAATCATTGATAAAGTTAATGAAGAAAAATAAGTTGCTTTACCAAAAATCTTAGCTTCTAAAACCAAAATTCCTGATGTTGAAATTGTCAAAGAAAACTCAAAAGATGAAAAAATTTAAAATCTCAAAATTTAATTAGCAATAGTGCAAAAGAATTTGCAAAATGATGAAACAAGTATTAAGTGGAAAGCTTAAGAGATGGTATAGTTACAAGCACAATGCACTTTTAGAAATTGCTCATTCCATCTTGGATGTAAATGATAAGAGCATAGTTGAAGCTAGATTGAAGAATATGAAAATAGCCATAAATAATTAGAAAATAAAATGTGTACAAGGAAATATTTGATTGGAGAAAAACATCTTATTTGGGGTCAAATCATATTGATTATCAAAAAACTTAAAGTCCATTTCAATATGCTGCAAGAAACAAAACGTTTTGAAAGAATAGTCAAACTTTAAGTCTCAGGAGCATGGGAAAGACTTGGAGATAAAGTTCAAATTTTTTATGAAGTCATAAAATTATTGAACAATAAAACTCAAAATTATTTGGAAATTTTAGGCATCAAAGATAGAACTGCATTTATTATGCAAACAAATATTGTTCATGCCAAACATAGCTTGATAATGACAACTCAAAGTAAATGTAATGTTGTCCTTAAGTTTGACTAGGAATTCAAACGTTAATTTGTAGAAGATTTTGAACTTGGACTTCCACCTCCATGGAATTCAGAAAGATGGTTTTACAGTACTGAAATATATGAAGAATTGATTCTTATTAAGAGAAACAATCATGCACAATTAAACAATGTTAGTGGTTCAATCAAGGACATGATTGCTTGTGAAAAATTGTTCAAAGACTTCATGCTACTATGCACCATCACTCACCTACAACAAAATCTATCTTTAGTCTGATATGATTTAGATACATAACTTCATATTGATACTAGAATAATGGTGGATTTTAAGATTCCAAAAGGTAATGATTGGCAACATATTACTAAATTATGAAACAAGATTGCATTATTTGCAGTCACACCATCATTTGCAGTGACATCAGTATCAATTAACACATTGACACATGCATTTGCATTAGCATAACATATAAGAAAAGAAAGAAGAAGAGAAGGTAGGAAGGCATGTGCAGCTCAACTATTTAAAGTACAAAGATAGGAAAGTTAATAGTCTTCCAAAAAAATTGGACTTCCACTCTGCTAGCCTTGTCTAAATTTGGAAATTGTCATGAAAACAGTTGAAAGAAAGAAGATAAATGCAAGAAATCAAGAAGTCAATGGGTATTGTTTTCAAACTGCACTTAGAGCTTTCTTCAATAGTTGCCTCCCTCATCTTGGCTTAAGAGAATTTATGACTCATTCATGTTATTTATCTTCACAAAGGGTCCATCCCCTACTTTATCAATATTTTTAATTTTCTTTTATTTAAGGATGATTCTAGACTTTTTTTTTTAAGAAATGATTTCTTGATAATTAATCTCAAAGACTGTAATTAATGAAAGCTTTTAATACAAACACATAATTTTGTAAATTTGTTCACTTGTTGAGTCTACAATTCATGATTGGTGTTATTATATACTCATGTTTATGATTTCTTTATTTTATTCCCATGATTACTACTGAACCATCATGACATCAAGAATATTATAAATACAATATTAAAGTTATTTATGAAATTTTATGTGTTATGTTAGTTTGAAGAATCAGTTCCATATTTGTGTACCAAGAAAGTGTATTTTTCCCAAAGAAAATATCTTCTTTGAAAGTTGTTATGTAATACCCTGGTTTTGAGCCCCTAGATTAAATAATTTACTTTGTTATTTTATGAAAGGTTGGAGTGCCCAAACAATTAAAAGTGGCATGAGTTTCTAGGAAATGTAATGCTTTGATCATTATTATTAATAAAATACATCGTTGGCTTCTATACAAACAAGGACAAGAGTTATAGGGGGCTATGATTCCATGAGGAAAGGGGATTAAAAGGATAAGTATTTTTATTATATTTTATTTACCGACAATTGTTTTAATTGAGAGAAGTGGTTGCATGAGCTTCCTCGAGGAGGCCATGTGTTTCTTGATTTCCAAGTAATTATATAAACCCATCTCGTGGGTTGTTTGGGGGTTCTTTTCCATTCACTCTTTCACTCTTTCATTCATTGTTTCCCATTTATCATTCCTCATTCATTTTGGTTCTTGGATTGGGACTTGGGGGACAAATTGTTGATGAAGGAAGCCATTGTTGCTAGTTGTAGTGGTGATTGGTGTATTCCAACCATTAATTGATTCTTGTATGTTTGAGATGCATTGGCATGCGCTAAATTTTATTCACTGTTGCAAATCTTGAGAGTCCCAACATGCAGATTCTTGACCATATGCACTGGAGCCCTGGAAAGAGGTGGAAAACTCGAGGGATTGGGTGGTAGAGAAGGGGGTCCATTCTCTTGGGTTGTGAAGGTTGGAGAGAAGAGAGATGGTGTACTTTGGATTGTTGTGTGTTGAGAAACCTATGAGAGCTTGAGTGTTGATTGGTTTGGGAAACTGAGTGACACCCCGGAACTGTCCTTGTGGATTCATAGCCCTGGATCAGGGGTGACATTGCCATTGAGACTTGGAACAATAGTGTCTATGGTTGGGTGGAACGTCCATGGTATGCAACCAGTTGGTAAATCATTTTATTAAAGATAAGTGCTCTTTGTCATGTGTTTCTATGTTTGTATATTTTATTTTCGTTGTGTATTAATTAATATCTTCGAGATGTGTATCTTTAATTTCCCGCTTGCTAGTTATTATTGTGCATGTCATGTTTAAACATTATTTTATGTTGCAACATAAATCTTAATTATTGCATGTGTTGTTATGGTGTTATTTCATCTTTCTTTCTTAATTAATTGCTATAAGAATTCAAAATCAATTTAGAAGTGAGTTTTTGGAGTAGCGTGCCTGACCCGTGGGTGGCTAGGTATGTTAAAGATTGGTATTAGAGATTTTGGTTGAAACAACAGGCTGGTATGGGTCGAAATGAGTGCAAATAATGCATATTCGTTATCACATATTTTGTTTTATGTGAGTTCGGGGAAAAAATGAAGAAATTAGAGAGAAAACCCCAAAATTCGTGAGTAGATCCGAGTTCAAATGATTCAATATTGTCTAAGAAGTTTAATGGATTCAATATGCAGAGTTGTAGAGATGAATTCGACTTGGAAGGTTGAAAAAATCATATTTTAATGGTCGTTGTAGGGCAGGGAAGATTTCAGAGAACCGACGACCGAGATCGTGTTCGATCTTGAGATCAATGGCCCAGATTCGTTCTTGAAAAATTTAAAAATCCTAATGTTTTCAAAGTTTGATAAAGTTACCATATCAACGACTGAGATTCATTTTAGTGGTTTGAAAGTGAGGAAGATTAACAATCCGTGTTCATTTTCAGTCATTTGGTGATCCAGATTATTTTCGGCACGAAATGAGAGCGGAGATATAATAAATAAATGTACAGAGATATATCAGATATCCAATAATATAAAAAAAATGTATCAGAGATGCAACCATAAACACATAGATACAGTAATACACAATTTTCTATTAATGAGTGAAAATGTACAAAGACTGTAAAAATACAGAGTGAAAGACTCGCTAGAATGGTGGCAGCTTATCTGAGAGAAGAGATGTGTCCACTACTCGCATTCGCAAGAAGATGATTTTACAATGAGGCTCCAAAAGAATTTTTATCATAAATAAAATACAAAACCCTAACCCTGGAAGATGAAAAGCCAACAGTTTTGTGGACCCTGTTTTGGGTAGTTTGGTGTATCAACTTCTCGGGGGCGTAACTTTGTCATATGAACTCTGTTTGGGGCGCACAATATATCCTTGGAAAGGTATCGCCAAGGAGATTCATTTTGGGGGATCAATGAGAGCCTTTGGCTATAATTGAGAAGCTCGATCCTGGAAAACCTTCATTTAGGCCCTCAAAATGGCCCCGGAAGTTAAAAACTGCTAAAAATAGTAAATTGCCAAAATTGTCAGAAAACTATTTTGAGCGAGTTGGAAAAGGTTTTTGGCCACTAATATCCACCTGGATCAATCCTACCTCCTTAGGAATCAATGGTCTCCATTGCGTTGAGTGCCCGGGGGAGAGGGAAAAGAGTTTGTTGAATCTGCATCTTGATGAGTTGTTTGCCTTGTTGGAGAAGTTGTGTTGCTTAGCTTTTTGAAGGTTTTCATGAACCTGTGGCTGGAAGGGTTGGACCTTTTAAACTAGTCTAGCTACATTAGATGTATGTGTGTATAAGGAATCTTTGTGCTTTGCTGCAATCTTGTTGATTGGCTTCTGTTGGATAGAAGGTGCTTGGGCCAAGGCTATAGTGGTTGCATTATCCTTCTGTTCACCTTTTGAATATATTGTGAAGAAGATAAATTTTGTTGTATGAAATACTACCTTCTGACATTTTTTAGGTGGGATAGTAGTCAGAACCACCTCTAGTATCCTGTAGAGATGACCTCCTAGAGTTATAATGACACTACGGGGTCGAGACTCATAGATACAATGATGCTTCCACATATATGGCTGGCCCAAGAAAACATCACATACATCCAACAGGGCAACATTACATAATACCTCATCCTTGAAGGGTTGGATGTCGTATGACAATCGACACTGCTGGCTGACATGAAGATCTCGTCCCCTGCGAAGCCACCCAGTGTTGTATGGTTGTGGGTGTGGTGTTGTCGATAATCCCAATTGTTTGACGACCTCTGCTGAGATGAGGTTCTTTTGGCTTCCTCTATCAACAATAAAATGCAGCGAGGTCCCCTTCACCCACATATGTGAATGAAAAAGGCGCTCCCCCTCTTCGGGATTTGTTGATTCTTCTGGTTGAATTGTTGTGGTCGCGACAATAACAGTGGGGTCTGTGTCGATGATCTGTCTTTTACCAGTATTTTCAGAATCAGATTCTGAATCAGGGTTCGACTCCTTATCTTTAATCTCGACCACCAATGACTGTTTTGAGCGACATTCATTGGTGTTGTTCCAGGGGATTTTGTGAAAATCACACCATTTTCCAATGTCCTTCTTCATCTTCCCGTGACCCTTCTTTTCCTGTGTCTTAGACTGGTTTTCAGGAAGCTGTTTGTTAGGGTCACCTTTCTCATACTTTGGTTGTTGCGAATTTGCAAATCTGAACTCCCATTTTTTCTGGTGCCTAAATTTCTGCTCAATTTTAACAACATATCGATACACAGCACCGAGTGATAAGATATCCAAAAAATCCATTTCAGTTTGGATGTATCTGTGTAGAGCCCCGTGGTATTTCAGAACCAAATGTCGCTCCGAGTCTTTGATACCTAGCTTGGTGCGCAAGGTATGGAAGGTATTGGTGAACTCCAGAAGTTCTTGGTGCCTCTCTTACCGCAGTGTCATCCATCTCATGTATTGGTCCTCATAGTTTCCAACAGGGTAATACTGTTCCTTTACCGCATCCACACAAAAATCCCAAGTAGGCTCGACCCCATATATTCCAGACTCCTCTGTTGAACTTTGCTCCCAGTAAGTTTCCCACCAATGTTTGACATGGGGGAGATCCTTAAGGAGTGCGAAGGTGATCTTTTCCCTGTCGGAGAAATTATGAACAAAGAAATAACCTTCTAGTCGATTTAACCATTTTTCTAGGGCATCTGCATCTATCTGTCCTTCAAATATGGGAATATCAAAATTAAATTGTACCTTGAAAGGCAATGTGCCTCCAAAGTTTCCGCTTGATGAAGACGTGACTGCTACTATCGACAAGCATTGAAGGATGTGAGAAAAATTCTCCATCATTTCGTCCCTTTGTCGCGTCAAAGCTTGCTCAAGCAACAAATTGATAGAATCGTTTGCTTTGTCGTTTTTCTTTTCTTCCATCATTGAGGGTTTCTTGGGTGTGCAAGAGTGATTGTCTTCAAGAGAGACAAGCTCGAGACCCAACTTTCTATACTCAGACATCATCGGGGACATGCACTGAAAAAAAATGATCAAGAGCAGCCTGCTCTGATACCACTGATCAGGATTGTTTTCGACACGAAATGAGAGAGAAGATATAATAAATAAATGTACAGAGATATCTTGGATATCCAATAATATAACAAAAATGTATTAGAGATGCAACCATAAACATAGAGATACATTAATACACAATTTTCTATTAATGAGTGAAAATGTACAAAGACTGTAAAAATATAGAGTCAAAGACTCGCTAGAATGGTGGAAGCTTATCTCTGAGAAGAGATGTGTCCGCTACTCGCATTCGCAAGAAGATGATTTTACAATGAGGCTCCAAAGGCATTTTTATCATAAATAAAATACAAAACCCTAACCCCGGAAGATGAAAATCCAACAGTTTTGTGGACCCCGTTTTGGGTAGTTTGGTGTATCAACTTCTTGGGGGCGTAACTTTGGCATACGATCTCCGTTTGGGGTGCATGATAGCTCATTGGAAAGGTATCGTCGAGGAGATTAATTTTGGGGGATAAATTAGAGCCCTTTGTTATCAATGAGAAGCTCGATCCTGAAAAACCTTCATTTAGGCCCTCAAAATGGCCCCGAAAGTTAAAAACTGCTAAAAATAGTAAATTGCCAAAATTTCCAAAAAACTATTTTGAGCGAGTTGGAAAAGGTGGGTGGCCGCCGATATCCACCTGGATCATTTGGGAATTTGGAGGAAATCAACATTCAATATCCATTTAAGTGGGATATCGACGACCCAAATTCACCTAGGTTTTGGAAGAAAATCGCTAAGTGTTAAAATTCGCCAACAAAAATATTCGATCGTCAATGGTTGATGGTCGGGGATTGACAAGTTTTGGCGAAGTGTTGAAGTTTTCTAAGATAAACCTCCGATCGTTGATGGCCGATGTTTGGGGATCGACAAGTTTTGGAAACGTGTTGAATTTCTCCAAGAGAAACCTCTTATTGCCAATGGTCGATGGTCACGGATCCACAAGTTTTGGCGAAGTGTTGAAGTTCGCCAGAAGACATCTTCGATCACCGATGATCGATGATCATGCATCGATAGACTTTGTGAAAAGTTTAGATTCTTCCAAGAGAAACTGTCGATGGACGATGGAGAAAAAAGGGTGATGATGTGTCATGCCACGTCAGCATCCACGTGTCATGCCACATCATATCGATTGATGCCTCAAGATGACATGTCATGCCACATCAACATCCATGTGTCATGCCACATCATCTTGGTTGATGCCTCAAGATGACATGTCATGCCACGTCAGCATAGTTTTCACACCAACAAAGATGGTCGATCGTTGATGGTCGGGGTTCAACGAGATTTGTAAACAATCTTGGTTGTCAGGGAGAAAGACCGATGGTCGATGGTTGATGATTGAGCATTGGGGATATCAAGCATCGATGAGATTCGTGGATGACTTTTGGTTTGTAAAGAAAAACGGTTGATGGTCGATGATCAGGCGTTGGGGAGATTGGTGGGAAAGTTTGGTTCACAAAAGAAATCATGGATCATCGAGTTTTGATAACCGATAGAGATCAAATTAATGGTCCAACATGCTTTCGACTTGATATCGACGGTGCATATTGCACTTGGGAAAAATTGTTCCACGGTTTAAAGTTTGGAGTCATTTTCATATTTTGGTCATTACTGGAGAAAATTTAGTCATATTGATATGAAACTTATTGGTTTTTTCCGCAGAGAGGAGATCTACAAAAGTTCCAAAGAGGGCCATTGTCTAATTATGCTTGGATTTTCTAGAAAATGCAAAATAGTGTTTTTTAAAGATCTGGGTCCATATCATTGCCAGAGGTCCAGATTAATATAAAACGCTTGGAGAGAGTCCGTAAAGAAGACACGCAAATAACCCATGAAGGAACAGAATAAATCCTAATGGGATTGGAATGGAGATACTGAAATAGGCCAAAATCCATTTTGAGATTTTTTAGATTTTCAGAGGAGGAAAAGTGACCCTATATGAAAAATATGGAAAATTTTATTTATTCAACATTTTATATGCTCATTTGGACAAACAACTTTGGTTTAGTGAAATTTTTCCAGAAGCACACAGATTGTGAGATAACCAGTTTTGCTAAAAATTCCAAGTCTGAAAAAAGGACAAGGTTGCAGATTCCATATTGTTGTAGTTTTTGATTGGTATATCAACTTAAAAATATGAGAGTTGTTATGAATTACTTGTCAATATTATTAACTATGTATTTTATAAAAGTTTTTCTAGTTCCTCATATATTTTCTTCTATAATTGACAGAAGTTGTCACTTCAATAAAATTGCACCAATGGAGAAAATGCACAAAAATGATGAAAGTGGTTTTTTCAGGAAGCCATAAGTTTCAAATTATAGATCTGAATGAGGCATGAATATATTTTTTTGAAATATTATTCAAATGATAATAACCTTGATAATTTGAAGAATGATGATGTATTTCTTCATGAATTGAGCAGAAAAAGGACCTGTAGCATTATTTGAAAAAAATTTGTAATATACATAATTCTAACAAAATGGTTGCTTGCACATTTTGCAGAATTCGGGATTATAACCATATCAGTTCAAGATAGGAATGCAAATTCAATAAATGGAGGAAGGAGATGGAACCTTCAGTCATGATAAAGAAGCCAAAGGTCAAAATATCAATGTTGGTAATGTAGAGACATAATCAAATGGGCACAAGAGTCGAGGGGAACAAGAAACATTAATAGAGATTATTAGAATCCTGCAAATAAAAGTGAAAAGTTATAAAGCATACAATGAGATGTTGATGAGAGAATAAAATCATATAAATGTTCAAGTGATGTAAAGGATAAATCAGTTGCATAGGAAAGCAAAGAATGGATAAGACTCAAGGTAGGAGGAAGAAGGAAGATATCATGAAAGAATAAGTAACTACATAAGAGATGGTCATTCAAGAAGTGATAGGATAACTCATAGACATTACTCACCTCCTTAATCAACAAGACAATTTTATTCATCTGAAGACTCCATAAGCAGTCCAAAATTGTCTCCTGTTAGACACCAAAGAAGAAGACATTAATTGGAAAGTTTGCAAGGAGAGTTGAGGAAGATTAATACACCATCCTTTGATGGTGAAAGAGAAAGGGAAGATGATTTTGAATCATGGTTGTTGGGAATTAGAAAGTACTTTCAGTTGAAAAACTACTCATCCAACCTAGAAGCCAAAATTGCAACATACCATTTGCATGGAAAAAATTCTATGTGGTGGGATCAACTGAAGCAAGTTGAGCACATTAATGAGAGAAGGATCACTTGGAAGCATTTCAAGTCATATTTTCAAAAGGAGTACCTTTTAAATCACTTATATGAAAAAAAAAAATGCAAGATTTATTTGAATTAAGGTTGGGAAGCATGACCATGCAAAAATATGAGAAGAAGTTCTTGGGATTGTTGAAGTATGTAGGATTTATCAAGGATCATGAAAAAGTGAATATACAAAGGTTTTTAAGTGGTTTGTCATCCTTTTGTAAGGAAAATATTCAATATGATGATCTTAGGACTTTGACAGAGACCATTAGGAAGGCTGAGTACCTGCATGAGCAAGGAAAGGGCACTGAATCCATGCAAAAATCTTGGAAGGATAAGAAGAAGGAGAAATCTAACAGAGAAGGAAGGGATTCAAACCTCCTTTCATAAAAAAAAAACCCTAATAAAAATAAGCAAGATCAGTCTGGTAAAGATGAATCCAAGAAAGAATATTCCTTGGGGAAAATAGGAAGACCACCAATCCAATGTTAGGGGTGTAAAAGAAGTCACCTATACAAGTATTTCCCTCACAGAGGAGATACAATGAAGACCATGCACACCATTCAAGAGAATAAATAAGTAGAGGAAATGGGAATAATATATGCATCCTTAGAGGATAGACAAACAGAGTACCAATCCAATTTGATCGAAGTGGAAGGTAAGATCATTAATCAGTCTGTTAATATTTTAATTGATTTAGGAGCAAGCCATTGTTACATTGATCTTGAAATAGTGGATAGATTACATTTGGAGAAAAGTAAGCTTGAGAAATCAAGTTTGGTTAAGCTAGCCACTAGAACCAAAAGAAGGATCAATGAGGCTATTAGGAGTTGCCCCATAAATCTGAATGGAGTGAGTACTAATGTTGATATGAATATCATCCCATTAGGATATTATGGCATCCTAATTGGAATGGATTGGTTGGACCAACACCATGATGTCCTATATTGCTATAACAAGGCATTTACATGTCTTGATGAAGAAGGAAAATATAAAATTGTGAAAGGAATTCCAAGAACCATTTCCATAAGGGAGATTTCATCCTTATAGTTGAAGAGATGTCTCGGGAAAGGATGTCAATTGTATGCAAATCATGTGGAAGAGCCAAAAAAGGAAAAAGGGCCAAGCCTTAAATATTTTCCAATATTGCAAGATTTTGAAGATGTATTCCAAGAAATACTAGGATTGCCACCGAGGAGGGAGATAGATTTCTCTATTGATTTAGTACCAAGAGTTTCCCCAGTATACAAAACACCTAACAGAATGAGTACACCTGAATTGAAAGAATTACCAATGTAGCTGGAAGAATTGTTGAAGAAAGGGTACATACATCTAAGTGTTTCACCTTGGGGAGAACGAGTACTCTTTGTCAAAAATAAGGATGGAACATTGAGGCTGTGTATTGAATTTAGACAGCTAGATAAAGCCACTGTAAAGAAAAAATACCATCTACCAAGAATCAATGACCTCTTTGATCAACTAAGAGGAGAAAAGACATTTTCAAAGATAGACTTGAGATCTGGATACCATTAGGTAAGAATCGAGGAAGAAGACATCAATAATAAGACCTTTAGAATCAGGTATGGACATCGTGAATTTGCAGTGGCTGCATTTGGACTGACCAATGCACCAATTGTCTTTATGTGCTTAATGAATGGCATATTAAGAAATTATTTGGATAATTTTTCCATAGTATTCTTGGATGATATAATTATCTATTCTAAGTCAGAGGAAGAGCATGAACATCACTTGAGGTTGGTATTGCAAGTGCCAAGGGAACATCAGCTTTATGCCAAGCTAAGTAAGTGTTACTTTTACCAAGAAATAATCCATTATTTGGGTGACATTATTTCAGAATAAGGAATAACAGTAGATCTAGAGAAGATTGAAGCCATTAGAGGATGGTCAACACCCATGAATGTTTCATAAATAAGATCTTTTATGGCATTAGCTAGATACTACATGAGGTTTATAGCAAATTTCTATAATATTTCTCATCACATCAGTTCTTTGCAAAAGAAGGGAATTAAGTTTGAATGGACAACATAGTGTGAAGATAACTTTAATTTGTTAAAGTAATTACTTAATAGTGCACCTATTTTAAAGATTGTTGACCCAAATGAGAATGTTGTGGTATGTAAAAATGCGTGTAAGGAAGGACTTGGTGAAGTCCTCACTCAAAATGGACATGTCAATGGTTATGAGTCCCAAAAACTTAAAGAACATGAGAGGAATTATGCGACACATGATTTGGAGCATCCTGCCATAGTTCATTCATTGAATATGTGGAGGCATTATCTCATGGGAAAATATTTTAATTAAGGACATACCATAGTGGTGTGAAATATCTTTTTGAATAGCCAACTTTGAATGCTAGGAAAATAAGATGGCTGGAATTTTTAAGTGAGTATAACTTTGACATCAAGCATATCAAAGGAAAATAAAATAAAGTTGTTGATGCACTCAATAGAATAGTACATCTCATGCATGCTACAATTTTTAGTATGCATCAGTCGGATTTGAAGAGAAAATTTTTATATGTGGTTGTTACATATCAACATTACTTACAGGTAAAATAAATTTGATAGCAAGAAAATGTACAACAAAAAATTAAAGATTATGAAATAAGGAAGATGGATTACTTATGAATAAGAATAAAATGTATGTTCCTAGTTCCAGAGAACTTAGGAATTTTGTGTTAAAGGAAATGTTGTACTATGTTGTCATTGATGTCAAAGGGTTGATGTCAAGTATTGTCATAGTGATGTGTTTGTATCATTGATATATTGATTATTGGTTATATGGTCATTGATGTAATTGTTGTCAAAGGGTTGATGTCAAGTGGTGTCATAATGATGTGTTGATATTAAAGGGAGCTATATCATGGATGCCATGTCATGGTTGATAGGAAGAACCAAATGGATAAACTCCAAAGTGGTCCCCTTATGGTGAAATCCCTCATGGGAAGACGCTTTGTGAAGTCCAAATGGTCAGGTAGCCCAGTAGTGTGGTTAGGGAACCCAAGTTTGATTAAGGAATAATGTAATGAATATCAGTGAATTCGCAGGGGAAACTATTCCATATTGATAGTATATGTCATGTCATTTTCGACGATATGTGGAACGTCACATAACTCCTCATGGTTAGAGAGTTATGGCCATGTGAAGTTGGAGAACCCCCGTGAGTTATCTAGAATCCCCTAGAAGGTCAAAGAAGTCAAATTATTCTAGAAGCTCCTAGAATAAGTTGACCAGTCAAAGTGGTTAGTCATGGGTTAAGTGGTTGCAACAAGAAAACAATTAAAAATAAATTAGTTGCAACTAGAAGTGGAGAGTTTACTATTTGTGGATAAAGTGGTTAAGTGGGAAAAGTGGCTAAGTGGACAAAGTTCATTAAGTCGACAATGTGGCTAAGTGGACAAAGTGGTTAAGTGGACAAAAGTTGATACTTCTAGAGGAAGCTACTTGGAGAGTATAAATAAGAGAAAAAGGGTCTCCCATAAGCACCTATTGAGCATATTGAATATCTAAAAGTGACTGAGGTAACCAAAGGAGATGTAAGATGAATTTCAGAGGGAAGGTGAAGTAAATAAGGATGAAATTCAAGGGAGGATAAAGTCTTTTGATGATGATTTCTAAGGTATGTTATTTACAGGTTATCTTACCATTTTCACAATAAAAAAATTTTCTAGAATGATTCATATAGATAAATCAAGAGGATGTTGAGAAAACATATCCAAGAAACTATGATAAAAATTTCAGCTTATGAGTCATTGTATCTTTGGAGTTACACTCTGTGGAAGATAGGGTTTGTTTCTAGTCCTGAAACTAGTCTAAAACAAATATTCCGGGTAAAAACGTCATAACTTCTTCATAACATATCCAAATTAAGTGAAACCAAGTGCATTGGTTGTTGGCAAATGTTTAACAGGTAGCGTATGCTTGTAATTGATGGCAAGTACAACAGTGAAGATGGCATGAGTATAGGAAGAATGTAACAGATGGGTATCAAAAGTAGTTTGGGAAGATGCTGCAGAGAAAGCTCGATAAGATCATAAGAGATAGTGCAGAGGATGGTTGGCATGCTTTATAGGCAGTATGTGTTTGTCATTGATGGTAGGATCAGAGTGTGCATCGATGGAAAAATAGGAACAAAGTAAGCTCAGGAGGAATTAGCGCAGAGTCAAATGCAGTGCGTAGGTGCGCACTAGGGATGAGGTTAACTCGTGGCTAAAGCTCAAGGGAGATAGCGTACTTAGGATCACATGCGGATCAAAGGTCGAGGTCTTTGACACTTAGAAATTCTTCCAAGTAAGGAGGATGCGTAAGCTCGAAGGAGAAGCGTCAGTGATCGTTGGATCCCATCCCGAATTCACGATGACTGTCAGATCTCAATGTAGACAAGAGGAGCGCGCAGATATGGAGGATAGATCTCGGGCGTTAGATCCGAGCGCAGGGTCCGACCACCGTTGGATCGAGGAGAACCTGCACGCTCTTTAAAGTGCAAGGAGTAGAGGGCGCACAAAATCCCGAAAGAAGGAGGACCATCCATCTTCAGGCAGGACACGTGGACACAGATCAACATTTCGCTGACTGGAGAGTCAAAGGAACGGGGTTCCCTAACCCCTCAAAATCGCGAAATGTGAAATCGCGACTTAACCACAGCCGTCAGATCAAGATGTGATCTACACCGTTGATCCAACTCCATTTCGAAGTTTCGCGGATCAAGAGTTGGAGATGTCAAGTAATAATAACCACAGGAATCCCGAAATCGCGATATGCGATATTGCGATTTAATCGCAGCCGTCAGATCAAGATGTGATCTGGACCGTCGATCTGACTCACGTCAGCAAAACCACGTCAGCTAGGAACATGTGGCACAACCAGGTAATGACAAGTGTCAGACTGATTCAACATTTCAAGCACATGTAAGTCACGAATCAGGGTGACACGTGGCAGGTATTCGACACGTGTGACATCAACAGGTTTACACCACTTTGGAGTTTCGAAAATCGGGAGATGGAGATGTCAAGAAACTCTCAGCATCAGGAGTCCCGAAATGCCAAATTGCGAAACACTGAAATCCCATCAACCGTCCATCTCTGGGGGTTATGTGGACCATTGATCCAACTCCCTTTCAGAGTTTCGTGGATCGAGAGTTGGAAGCATCAGAAACATTCACCACAGAAATGGCGAAATTGCAAAATGATCTAAACCGTCAGATCAAGTGTTGATCGGGACCGTTGATCCCACGCCATTTCGGGGTTTCGGGGATCGCGACTTGGAGAGCCGAGATGCCTCATCTCCAGACTCACGAAATGTGAAATCGTGAAAGCGCTGTATGCATAAGGCCGTGGTCACAACCCTTGGTCACATCAGCGAGAGATGGAGGAAAGAGCTAGAGCAACCAAGCTCCATTTCGGGGATCGCGACTGGGAATGTCGAGATGCATGGTCACACAAATGTCGAATTGTCGAATGCCAAAATGCCGAAAGAAATGCAAGATCCCATGGAATCAATCCAACGGTGCAGGTGAATTTGAACAAAGATCGGAGGGCTACTGTAGCACGATACAGTGTAACTGCCAGAAACCACTGATGGTTTCTGCCAGAGGACTTGAAGACACTTCGGGATGACTGATAGAGGAGGTGAAGAGTCTTTGGGAATCTTCAAGAGGGATGAAGATGTTCGTGGAGGCAATTAACAACTGATGAGCATTGAGGCCTATAACTGAAACAGAGAAGGTGAGCTCGACTGTCACAGAGGAGACGAAGAGTCTCAAATTGCCAGAGAGGCTGAGGAATCTCGGCATAACATACAGTGATGCTGGACGCGCGGGGTGAACCACCAGAGAAGCCGAAGAGTCACGATGATGATCAAACAGAGCACTCGAGTTGTGGAGGAATTTGGCGCGGATTGAGCATGCAGAAGCATTGCGAATATTGCATGCACAAAGACAACAGAGACTATAAGAAGGTGGAACAAAGAAGAGATTAGGGGTTGTCGCTGTGGAGGAGAATTCAGGTGTGTGCAAGGAGGCAGAGTGCAGGAACATAAATGCATAGTAGAGGAATGGTGCATTGAAGGGATATGGCGCAGAGAGCATAAAAGGCAGAAGAACAGAAAGTGCAAAGGGTGTGCAGAAGACATTGATGCAGACAGGGCAGAGCAGTGTAATAGAATAGCGACAGGGCTAGTAAGCCATTGAATAACTCTATATCGCTGTAATAAGTTTTAGTAACAAAGAATTTACATTTCAGAGTGGTTGGGAGGTCCTAGGGAGGACTGGTGTCCTCAAAGGTTCAAGTGGGTGCTTGAACGCAGGGAGTTGGTGCTTCCTTCTAGTTAGTGCTAGAGAACCTAGGGAGTTGGTGCTTCCTTCTAGTTGGTGTTAGAGAAACCGGGGGGTTGGTGCCTCCTTCTAGTGGGTGTTAGGGAAAAAAAAGAGAGTTGGTGCTCTCAGCAAGTTGCAGCTTGCAAAAACAGAGGTTGTAGCCTCACAATGAGTTGGTGCTCATATGTATGATAATGTAAAGAATGTAGATAATACTTATCATATAAAGAAAAAGAGGTTTTTACCCTGTATGGGTTTCCTCGGGAATTATCTATCTCTTTCTTTCTCATATATGTGACTGATGTTGAATGTGCCTTTGTTTATTTCTCTACATTACTGTGATCATCATTGAGTGCCTTGTAAAGATGTTAAAAGAAGCATAATTGTTTAAGCACGGTAACAACTGATTCACCCCCCCCCCCTCTCAGTTGTCCAAAATTGGTTAGAATATAGTTTTTATTATTTTTTGTACCATTTTTATATCCATACAACAAATATTCTGTGCGTGGAATGCTCTACAATTTTTCTCTCTAGAATAAGACAAAATTCAACAAGGTCTACCATTTTTGCTATAACTCATTTTCTGGGAGTTCCAAGTAGTGAAATTTGGAGGATTTGAATAGAATACACTGAATAATAATGTGTATAATTTTCAGACTTTTTTGCATTACAGGTATAGATTTATTCTTGTTGCAAGTTAGGGTTTTTGACTAATCCAAAATTAGTCATGTGATACGTTTGATATTGGGTATGAGATCTATGTTATCAGATCTAATATATTGAGGAGAGTATAGGTACTAGTTGTTGATGTACATAATTGGTTGAGAGTTGACTTGATGATTTATCTTTGTGAGTAGATCATATTTGGATGATGAGATTGATGAGACAGGTTGAGGTGACATGTTGTTGTGACAAGTTGTGTTGTTCATAGTTGATGTACTTGTCTTGGTAGAGACTGTTTGTACAGTTTAACAAATTGTTTTATGTCTACAAGCTGGGTCTTGTACTTGAGGATTCGATTCCTCTTCTCAATTGGTACTGAGATCTACAAGCCAGATCTTCCATTGAGAGTTGGTGCTCTCTTTGAGTTGGTGCTCATTTCAGTTGGTGATGATAAACCCCAATGATTGTAGTTCGTAATACAAAAGAAACTTATACATATATCTGGTGTTCATTATGTTCTTTATTGTGATGGTGAATAGTTCTTTATTGTTAATATATGGCATTGATATATGTTTACATGCAAGCAACTAAGTGTGAATATAAGTAATGAGTAATGATGTTGTGAATGGTGATGGATAACTAAAGTTTTGTAAGAAGTTGTAAAAAGAGCCTCACATGTATTCACCCNTCACTATGGTCGTTGTGTCCAACAGGAAATGCATAATGTTCCATATATCAGACATCCTGGTCACCAGAAAATAATTGCAGCAATAATAAGCCAGTTATTTTGGCCATGAATGAAGAAAGATATTGTTGATTACATTGCCATATGTATGGAATGTCAGAGAGTAAAATTTGAGAATAGACACCCAACGGGTTTTCTACAATCATTACCAATTCCAGAGAAGAAATGAGAAGTGGTAACCATTTATTATATAACTAAATTGTCCGAGACAACAAGGCAACATGATTCAATAATGGTAGTGGTTGATAAATTGACAAAGACTACTCATTTTGTTCCTGTAAAGATGACTCATACAATACATAATGTTGCAGAAATTTACATGACGGAAATTGCTAGGTTACATGGGATACCTAAGGAAATTGTTTCAGACAAAGACACAAAGTTTACTTCAAATTTCTAGAGAGGATTATTTAAGGGATTTGGTACAAATATAAACTTTAGCACAACATACCATCCACAATCAGATGGGTAGACAGAAAGAGTCAACCAAGTAATTGAGGACATGTTGAGAATGCATGTGATGGATAAACCATCTAAGTGGGAAGATTACTTGCATTTGGTTGAGTTTTCCTATAATAATGGGTATCGATCTTCATTGAATATGAGCCCATTTGAAGCTTTGTATGGTAGAAAATGCAATACTCCAGTGAGTTGGGACAACCCAACAAACAAAGTAGTACTTGGGTAAGAATTTCTAAAGGATATGGAATATTAGATGGTTAAAATTAAGTAAAATTTGAAGGCAACACAAGATATATAGAAAAGTTATGCAGATAAGAATAATACATCTAGATATTTTAAAGTGGGAGGGCATGTGCTTTTGAAAGTGAAGCCCAAGAAGAGCTCATTGAAGTTGGGTAGTTGTACAAAGCTATAAGCCAAATTCTGTGGTCCATTTGAGATATTGGACAGAATAGGGCCAGTTGCATACATGATTGCATTGCATGCTTCCATGAATGTGCATAATGTACTTCATGTCTCTTTTCTAAAAAAGTATGTACATGATCCTAACCATGTTATTGATTGGAGTTTGATTTAGGTGGAGCTAGAGGGATACTTTTAGGTCCAGCTAGTGCGCATATTGGACAAAAAAGTCAAAATGATCCAGAATCGAGTTATAGAGATGGTAAAAGTTTAGTGGACCTGCTACGGTCTTGAAGATGCTACTTGGGAGCATGAACATGCCATGCGGGTAGAGTACCCATGAATGTTTGAAGAATTTTGAAAATTTGATTTATGTTTTGTATATGCATTGAGAGCAGTGCCAAAATAAGGGTGAGGGGAATGTAATACCCCAGTTTTGAGTTCCCATATTAAATAACATATTTTGTTATTTTATGAAAGGATGGAGTTCCCAAACAATTAAATGAGGCTTGTGCACCTAGAAAATGTAATGTTTTTATCATTATTATTAATAAAATACATCATGGGCTGTTAGACAGACAAGGACAAGAGTTATAAGGGGCTATTATTCCACGAGAGAGGGGGATTAAAGGGCTAAGTATTTTTATTATATTTTATTTACCCATAATTGTTTTAATTGAGAGAATTGGTTACATGAGCTTCTTGGGGGAGGCCATGTGGTTCTTGATTTCCAAGTAATTATATAAACCCATCTTGTTGGTTGTTTGGGGGTTCTTCTCCATTCACTCTTTCTCTCTTTCGTTCATTGTTTCTCATTTATCATTCTTCATTCATTCTGGTTCTTAGATTGGGACATGGGGGACGAATTGCTAAGGAGGGAAGCCATTGTTACTGTATGTAGTGATGACTAGTGTATTTCAGTCATGAATTGATGCCTATATGCCTGAGATGCATTGGCATGTGCTAAATTTTATTCATGGAGATTCTTGACCATATGCATTGGAGTCCTGGAAGGAGGTGGACAACCTGAGGGACTGTGTGGAAGAGAAGGGGGTCCATTCTCTTGGGTTGTGCAGGCTGGAGAGAAGAGATTCAATGTACTTTGGATTGTTGTGTGTTGAGAAACCTATGAGAGATGGAAGTTGACTGACACCCTAGAATCGTCCTTGTGGATTCATAGCTCTGGCTCGGGGGTGACATTGTTGTTGAGACTTGGAACAATAGTGTTTATGGTTGGGTGGAACATCCTTGGTCTGCAACGAGTTGGTGAATCATTTTGTTAAAGATAAGTGCTCTTTGTCATGTGTTTATATGCTTGTATATTTTATTTCCACTTTGTATTAATTAATATTTCTAAGATGTGTATCTTTAATGTGTGTTCTTGCTAGTTATTGCTATGCATGACATGTTTAAATATTCTCTTATGTTATAGCATAAATCTTGATTATTTCATGTGTTTTTATGGTGTTTTTGCATGGTTCTTTATTAATTAATTGCTATTAGAATTCAAAATTAGTTTAGAAGTGAGTTTTTGGAGTAACGTGCTTGGCTTGTGGGTGGCTGGGTACGTTACACATTATCATATGATTTTTATTTTATTTTATTTTTTATCCCCGTGGTTGATAAAATATGAATATGTTTCCCTCTGTAGATGTGAGTGCATGACTAAGTTAACTAGTTTTTAAGTGTGTTCTCTTTATTTTCCATCAATAATTTTTCGTACAATCAAATTCTAATATAAATGACAAAAAACTATGTTCACCTATAGGATTGATAAATAAACATTTGGCCTCAACTCCTTGAGACTTAGAAACATCAAAGTATAAATTCCATATATCAGGAGTATAGTTTATTTCTGATTGTTTTTAATCTTTTTGTATTTTTTTTTATTCTTAATGGAAGTAGAATTTACACAATTTACAATATTGGCGCTAACTCATGATTTTCAACCATTGTTATCTTGTAAAACCAAATCTAGTTAGCATTGATACAACGAATGAATTGACAAAGTGTTGAAGAGGCCTTTTTGAAGTTTAATGATGAAAACAAAGTTTTTTTAGAAGCACTAGAAAAAGGACAAAAGACAAGTTTTTTGAAATGTGTCAATACAATGGACTAATTAAAAAAGCATAGAAATTTTATTTTCTAAAATCATCGATACATTTCTTTTGGAAAACGAGAATAGAGTCATATTTTTTGAAGTTCGATGATTGATAGGAAATCAAGGGTGCTGATACACGTTTTTTCAAAATGATGATGGACAAAATTTAAAGTTTTTCATAAAGGTCATGTTTTTTTACAATCACCAATACAAATGTGTATGCAAATGTCTCCACAAAATCTATTTCATACCGATAAAAAATTTCGCAGTGTTTTTTATGCATTTTTTATTAGGAAAGCAAGTGTAAATACATAGAATTCGTATAACCCTATACACGAGAAAGTGCCAAGAAACATAAATTTAAATATGAATATAGAGAATTTTAGCAAAAAATATGGTGCTTTCATCATATACAACCATGTTATTTTACAACAACCGTGTTTCCATTGCAAGTGCTTGTTGAGTATACAAGGCACTCAAAAAATTTCAAAAGTTTTGGATACCAATTTGTTTTGATTTCATAAAATTTTTAATATGTTTTGATTTCATGATTCCATGCATTTCATATATAGTGGTATATGTCTTATTCTTAATGATAAATAAATAAATAATTATAAAAAAATTTGAAACAAATAGTATCCACAAAGTCAAAATTTGTGAAAACAATAGACAAATCATTTGGAACGTTGAAAAATGAACACTTTTTCAAAGTTCTCCTATGGCACTTAAAAAATTTTGAAAGCGCCAATGGTACTTAAGTTTTTTCATTAGCGTCGATGGTACTTATTTTTTTCGAAAGCACTAATGAGAACGAGAAGTTTTTTAGAAATTGCCAATGGAGAAATTTTAAAGTTTGGCAATGGATTTTTTCTGGAAAGTGTTGAATAGTCTTTTTTGAAGTTGGCTGATGAAAACAAACTTTTTGGAGAAGCACTGAAAAAGGTCAAAAGATAAGTTTTTTGAAATGCACTCATATAAATTATGAAATGACAAAGCGTGGAAGATACTTTTTTGAAGTTCGTTGATGAAAACAAATTTTATGGAGAAGTGCCAAAAAAGTTTAAAATATTTTTTTTTTGAAATACATCGATACAATTCACAAATTGACAAAGTGCTGAAGAGTCTTTTTTAAAGATCACAGGTGATTTTTTTTTAGAGAAGTGTCGAAAAAGGTAAAAAATCAAGTTATTTGAAATGCATCGATACAATAGATGAATTGAGAAAGCGCCAAAAACTTCTTTTTAGAAATGACTTGTGCAATTTTTTGTTATATCTCCTCAAAAGTTGGCCTCTTTACTTGTTTTGCATGAATTCTTTTTGTTGCGATACATTTCACATGGAAATCATTTCCCTACGACACCACCTTTTTCACATGGAAATTGTTTCCTTGTGACACCACCTTTTTTGCATAAAATTTATGTTCACGTGATACAACATTTTGCATGAAAATTATGTTTGCGTGATATAGTGTTTCGCATGACTTATCCTTAGTTGTGACAAAGGAACTTTCAAATCAATTTTTCCATGGCCTTTGCTCACATATTCAAAATATTTCATTTTCGCGACATGTTGCATGGACATTTTTTTCTTGCGACGCATTTCTCTTCACGAAGACAAAATTCTAAGTAAAATTTATAACCCTTTCCTTTTATAGTTCCCTTGAAGTTTTCATCATGACGACATATCCCATAACAATTTGTTGCAGTGTGATATGTCATGAAATTGAACATTATCTCATGATATATATATATATATATATATATATATAACATAATGATTATTGTTTTTTTCATGTGACACTGCTTCAACACTACTTTCACACAAAATAAACTTTTAATGAATATGATATATCACATAAACGTTATTTTTGTTAGATAAATCACACTTTGCAAAAACTTCTGAAGGGGAAGTTTGGGGTCTCGAAAGACAGAACCTGCACTGCAAACACAGCTCTCGGACCCCCCTCTTCTCCCTCGCCACCCACCCTTAGATAGAGCATGCAGATGCGCAATGTTGGCCTTTTGGATTCCTTCGGTAACCCCGCCCGGAGGAAGATCCCTTTGCTGATGAAGTGGGAGACTCACTTATCTATGTTCTAAATTCTTTGGTCTCTGAACACCTTGGTGGGTTCGCTAGAAGAGATCAAATGAGAGATACCTCCATTCGCCCTCCTAAAAAGAGATATCCAAAACAAAAAAAACATTTCTCTAACCAGAAATGATGATTTGACCACTTATGTGTTACAATGACTTTTTCATGAAAATTATCTTTGCGCAATACAACCTTTCACATGACTACTCCTTAGTCCCGACAAAAGAACTTTCAAATTTTGCATTCACATTACGTTGCAACTTCAAAATCTTTGATTTTTGTGACATATCACATAAACATTTTTTTAGTGCGACACATCTCACTCCATGCAACGAAGAAGATAGTTCCAAGTTAAAATTTCTAGCTTGTTCCTTTGACCACTCTCTTGAAGTTTACATCTATGCAACATATTGCACAACAACGTTTTGCAATGTGATGTGTTGTCGGATTGAACTTTATGCTAATGTGACATATCGCACACAATGATTTCTTTTATGTGATATCCCCCTTTTTTTTCTTTTTTCCTCCTTACTCTGTAGTTTCGAATTAGAAACGTGGACCCATCATTGGACGATATCTCTCGATTGTTGTGAGGGCATAAAAGAAACGTAATTAATGGTTCTAAACCCTTCCCTCTGCACACTTTTGTGACCCCCATTGTTTGAGTCCTTTTCCCTAGCGCACATACAGATACCCCCAAATCTTTGTCACATATTTTCGACTATTTACATACCACGAAGAGATGTTGAATAGAGAAAAACAAAATTTGACAATGCAAAAGAAATCTAAATCATATCCTGGATCAACAACGAGAATACAACCCGACTACCTAATTTTCTTCCCTTGATTTAGTTTTGTAAACCCATTCATGCATGAACTATATTTGTTTCTATAGCATAGCATATGTACATTGATCACCAACCGAATCTTATAGAAAATTGCTTAAGTATCTATCAAGGTTTTACCCCAAATGTTTAACATGCAAATGACCATTTTCAACATAAATATCTCCTCTTAAATCAATACTCCTCTCATAAAGAAATTTGCATTATTTGAGAAGACTAACCATGATAATATCCTATGTTATCATTATGGGTGAGTTACAGGAGCAATAATGGAAACCTACAAGTGAAGAAGTAGTAGAGAAACCACCATTGAAATTAGCTCTAATAGAGAAAAATAGGAAACAACACCTAGCACCCTCGATCCTATTTACGATGACACCACCTGCATCATGGACAACAATGTAGCATATCGACGGAGAGAAATTTACCATATGTTCCGATAAGAATCCTATCCTGAATTACTAGATGATGATAGAGACCTAACTATCTATCAAGCTCTAAGAAGGACTGGACTCTATAAGATAGTTAGACATCATGTTGTGTTTCCATGCATAGAAGCTATCTCTTGGAACATTCGTCGAATAGATGTTGATAACAAGATAGTAAGAGATGCCCAAGGGAAATAGCTCTCATCATTTCAAGCCTCATTCATGCATATATGTTACAAGCTTCCCACTGAAGAGATCGAACTAACATGATATTGGATGCTACAATGTTCCCTAGATTGTAGAGAGACAATGAAAAACTGGTGGATTCCAAGGGTAAGGTTTAAGTTAAGAAAATATAAAGATTATCCCACTAGAATGTTCAAGGAACCTTATAGGTTTGTTTTATCCCTTATGTGTAGGATTTATGGAGAAACCCATGTCTCAAAATTCAAAGACTCTTAGGTCCCTTTGCTACACACAATCACAACCACTAGTCACATTTTCAATTAGACTGCTATCATGTTTACCAGTCTGGATCAGACCATATTAGTAGAAAAATGAATAGTTCTACGTAAATATCCAATGATCTGTAAACTGTATTTGATATTCCAATGGAACAGTTCATCACAATAGATCCGATAAATAAAACTGAAATCTATACTATGAAGTTTAAGTTCTTTTAGATCCGAGAATCTTTAGTTATTGATTTTATGCTTGTGCATGAAATAGATAAAATTCGAAAAATAGAGAACAATAAAATACAATCACACACCATCCACAAAATAACAGAAATATTTTTTCTAGGAAACCCTTATGGGAGAAACCCAGCTAAAAGGTGAGGTTTCTCTGCTTTCTTTTCTCCGGTATGGAAACAATGCAACTACAAAGGAGATGACAATCTCTATGGAGTTACCTCGTACCTATGGTCCATTGGGCTTCTATAGAACATTAACCCCCTCTTTTATTCTCTCTAATTTCCCACTCCTTTTTGTTCTTCTCTGTTATGGAACAAAATACAATAACATAGAATGGAACCCCTTCTCCTTCTAGTGACCCGATATTTAACATAGCCCGATAACCATCTAGGGGTAGGGTTTTGACTTCCTCAACCCTCAATTGTGATCAAGTTTAGGACCTTCTAAAATATTTTTAAATTACATGTGTGGCTAGTCCCATATGCATGAGTAACGGGGGATGATGTGGCATCTTCTCGTACCATGGTGGTCAACACGATAGGTTAACTTGCAAAAGGAATAACTTTTTCATACGAGCTCTGGTTGACACAATTTTTGCACCATTGGAAAGGTATCGATGTGTAAAATATTTTCATGTTGTCCTAGCTACCATTAGGAATGTTTTGACCCAAAGAATTTCCATTTGATGTCTCAAAACAACTCTGAAAGGTTTCAAACCCCATTATTCCAAACTGGGACTTGCCATTAAAATGGCCCTGCAAGTTGATTCCTCCATTTTTTTCCACTTTGAAAGCATCAATATATATGAAAAATAATATAGTGATTCAATCCAGATCATCCACAGTTCCACATGTCATCCTATTTGTTATATTTTATGTGCTTATTACATGGTTATTTGGGAATGGGTTGGAGCTAGAAACTAAGCAACCCCTTATTCATGTATATTGCAAGGATATGTGGGAGCATAAGTATCACGTGGATTATCATAAGATCTATGAACAATTTTTTATCCCATTGTTCCAATTATTATTTTTCTCTCTAGCACCATGCATGTGGAAAAATGAAATGCATGTCATCAACAATGTTGGAGATTGGTATGTATCAGAAATGGGGACCTACATCAGGGTATACGGGTCAACCAAACCCCATCACTTATTACATGGGGGTATAATATCACACTCTCATGCATGGGGTTGGAGCATTCCCCTCCATAGACAAGAAACTTCCATGGCCACCACCACCTTTCTGCATGGGATACTACAGTTTCAAAGATGGAGAGGAGGCACAGAGTAAGGAAAACACCCTAATGATGTTCTATTTTGGGGATGAAATATTTCAAAAATACAATCCCCTGAAAGTTGTCAACAAACACTTCCATCTCTGCAAACATAATGGCCATATGAATTTGAAGCATGGAAAGATGAGTAAATACATAGAAGTGTCATTTTTAGAATGAGAGACAACACTAAGTCAAAAGAAAATTCAATTGCAAAAGAAAAAGTAGATAAAGAAAACATAGCAAAAGAAGCAGAAGCCAAAACAATAGATGAGGAAGAGGCTGCAACTAAAGCAATAGTAGAGAAGAAATATTGGAAAATAGCATTGAAGCACTAAGAATTCAACAAGTAGCAAAAGAAACATTAAATAAAGAAAAAGAAAGAGGATTAGAAGCATCTAAGACTGTTAGGAGAACAAGAAGAGAATTCCAAATGATAATAGGAAGAAAATAAGAAGAAGAAGAAGAAAATAAAGCTTAGGAAGATGTCAAAAACACTAATCCTATGGATAGGAGGCCAAATGAAGATTCTACTAGTCCCACACTCATTGGATGGCAATTTCCCCTTGGAGAACTGGGACTAGGAGCATCCACTCCCTCCAAGGATGATAGAGTAGCCAGTCTTAGTTCCTTTTTCTTCAACAAGGCTACAAAGAGAATTATCAAACAATCTATTAATAAACTTCCCATTCCAGGTATTCCAACACTTGAAGTGACTAGAGAGATGCCTATGGTACAAAGCATCATGGACAATTCAATAGCTTTGGCCTTTGTAGTGGCATTTACTCAAGATTCTAAGAAAAATATCAAGGACATGGTCAAAGAAATTGAATAATACAAAGCCAAAGTAGAAGCCCTAGAAGAAGAGGTGAAACACTATAGATGAGATAGAACCAACATCCTTGATTTCATAGCAATATCCACAGAAGCACGGTATAGGTTAAAAAACACTGTAAAGAAATTGTATATCAACCTAAAATATTTCTAGGATCGATCCACTCAACTATTAGCAATGGAAGAAAAGGTCAAGGAAAAAAATGCAAAGTTACAAGGAGTCAGTATAAGCATGGATAATTTAAAGAAATGACCAAAATAAAATCTAGATGCCTCAAAACAACTTCCTGGGATAGATGGAAAGGAAAACAAGTTAAACTATGCAACCCTCTGAAAGTTCCAAAAAAGAAGGAAGGATCTCAAAAATAATATATCAAATACAGTTGTCTGCTACAAACACATCCACACAGTAGTAGAAAGGATAACTATGAAATGAAAGTTGCCCAAGATTGGAGATTTGGGCCAAGCAAGGCCAATTGAATAATTTGTTGCATAACTTGCATTCCAGAATAATCTCTATGGGATGGATCAACAAGTTACACAAGCTATGCTCAAGGAACACATTTCCATACCCTCTAAAGATAACAATTTACTTAATTTTTTCTTAGTAACATTAAAAAATGGCATGGAAACCTTGTCCCAAGATGCAACCATGTATGAGGTTACATTAGAAGAGATACTCTTAAAAGGAGTAATTAGGATTACCGCATATCATGATGTATGGATTTCATATTTCAAGGACAAAGTTGAGGGACATGCTTAACATTTTTCTTCAAATGTAATGTATAATGTACAAAATAGAAAAAGACAAATTAGGAAAGTACAAGAGTTGAAACTACCAACGAGAAGCAAAGAACTGACAAGAAACAGTTGCAACTCATTGGCTATATATTCACAAGAGCACCATTTCAATGAGGGATCCTCCTTTTTTGTAATTTTTTACAACTATTTCTGATATTTTAATGAGAAGAAGTGTTCATGGCCATTTTAGAGGGAAAACAATCTATAGTATATAATGTGCATGTTGTGAACTACTTTAAGCTTATGCATTGTCATTCTCATTGTTATAAGGATATATTAGTCATTTGATAGAATGTTGTTCTATGCATTTTATAGCCTTGCATATCACTAATTTTATGATATTATTGTTGTGAATTGATGAATGGATGGTTGTGAATTATATTGTTGTTTCAGACTAATATGTACATTTCTATTGTTCATATATTATTACTTTTTTTTTAAAGTTTATAGTTTAGAATGCAAACAAGAGTTAGTAGTTTAACCATCTAATCATTTAGTTAGTTTTCTCCTAGCTAGGACAGGTAAGTAGTTATGCTTTCAGCATTAGGATAGTTCATTTTGCACATTGCATGATGCATACCAACCACCCATATGCATTAATTTCCAATGATCACAGGCATGCCAACATATGGATGGATCTCCTATACAAAAATGTTTATGGTCTAATTTGAACTTTATACCAGATACATTGCCTACAAACACATTCCCTGAGAACCTGGCATATGCTACAGCTGAGCATGCATGCTAGTCTCTTCTTTGTCTCTTGACTTTCCATTTGTTTAAAATTATGTTCTGCTACATGTTCTCTTGGCATGGCATGTAAATTTTACTTCACCTCTAGTTTGTACCCAAGATTCAGCTCAAGTACGAAATGGTAGATATTCAATATCGTTTAACTAAACACAATTGAAACTTTGAAAGTATAAAGAATAAGAACATTACTCCATGCAGACTAAAGTGATTAAATCTAAATTTTCTTGGATAATAGGCCATTCAACAAGGTTTTCAACTTTAATAGAAACCCTCACATAAATGCTAAGCTATGGAAATAATTGTAATTTTTGGTTTGGAGAAACACTAGAAGAAAATTGTCTAGATGCATTAGGTTGAGTTGTGATCATATTTTTTAATTCTGAAACGATGGAAGGTTGTGTGCTATGATTAAAACTTATATCCCTAGAATAACCATTTCAAGTTTTAATTAGAATCAGTCTCCACTGGGAAATCAGATAGTTTATTTAGGTCTTTACCAACTAGATTGTTTTCATAACAACTAAAATATTTGGTAGCATATCATTAACATTCACCTAATCAATCGAATGAGCATTTATTGAATGAATATGAGAATTTGCAAAAGTATCTATAGATTTCTCCCATACTTCTTTACAACAATAAGTTTATAGAATCCCCTAACACTACAAACTATCTACATAAGTCATTAATTGACTTCTAGTTAGTATCAGGATCAAGGCTCCTTGTCTATGAACACCTAGATTTGATGCATTTATTTGAACAAAACTTTCAAATCTACTTCCAGTCTAACCAAATATTCTATTTTGGCTAGAGCCATATTTTAAGTAACCAGAAGATGATATTTATATACTTGCAATATGGTTTCTAGTGTTTCTTAAAGACAAATACATACATTGATATGGTATTGTAGATAATGATGATTGTCTAGCATATGTGTTGATGTTCAATGGAACAATTAGAAATTCCGCTATAACAATTTGATTTCTTATACTAATTGGAAATGGAGGGTGATGTGTTGCTATTGAGAATATGACACTATCGCATTATAAACCCTTGTAGAAATGCTAAGCTATGGGAATGATTGTAATTCCTAGTTTGGAGCAACACAAGAAGATATCTGTGATATTTACATATTTGTAGAATAATCCACCATAAAGAAAAAATGTACAGAAGTTTAACACACACAAAATGCCTTGACTCCAAAGGAGTTTCTAAATTTAGCTTTGAATTAATTATCTGCTACAATCCTTAATAAATTGCTCCAGAGGCCAACGAGACTTTACTAGAGATCAATCTATGTATCTATAATAAAAAAATATCGCATAAAACAATATAAAGCATAATTTCATATAAAGCAAAAATATAAAAGATAAAAAAAAATATACATGTTGTTATGACTTTGGTTAACTAGATGGATCGATTAAAGAATGCTTAGTATCATAGCTATCCCAGTGATCAAACAACTCCTCACATAGGAAAGTATGTGGGAACACATGCTCATCCATAAACAAACTCAAAGTTTCCTTTCTATTTCTAAATCGTTGAGTGTATCTTTCTATTTTTGGAACAAGCAACTTCATTCAATATGCTCTCTTAACTTTAGTAATAAGATATTTCTGTTGGAATACTGAGAAGGGGTGGTGAATCAATATGAACACTTTTTACCACTTTCAATCACAATATATAAACTTAAACTCTATCAATAGTATATCATTTATGATTGCATTCAATATATTATGAGCATATAACCATAAGTAGTATCATCACATCAAATAACCATGTGCACAGTACACCGGGATTTATGTGGAAACCCAAATGGGAGAAAACCACAAAATGATTTCTTATATATATATATATATATATATCAAGAATACATTCATAGGAAGCACCAACTTCCCAATTCTCCATCACCAACTGGAAGGAGGCAACAACCTGAAAGAATCTCCATCTCCCTTAATTCTCCAACACCAACTGAAAGGAGGATACGACCCCCTGATTTACAAGCTCTAACTTGAAGGAATATCCAACTCCCTCTGTTCTATGGCTCCAACTAGAAGGAGACTACGACCCCCTGATTTACAGGCTCCAACCTGAAGGAAGATCCAACTCCCTGAGTTCTCTATCACCAACTTGAAGGAGGCTACAACCCCCTTTCCTTGCCTTGTCCTGCCGCCTTGAAATATAATTGTAGACTCACTATCACTACCACTGATCAACCTGTAACTGCCACTGTCACTAATCAACCAACCTATCACTGTCGTTGTCACATCAATCTGTAACAACCACTGTCACATCAACTTGTCACTGTCACTGCCACATCAACCTGTAACAACCACTTTCACATCAACCTATCACGGTCACTATCACATCAACCTGTCACTGTCACATCAACCTATCACTATCACTGTCACATCAACCTATCACTATCATTGTCACATCAACCTATCACTGTCACATCAACATGTCATTGTCACTGTCACATCAACTTGTGACTACCACTATCACATCAACCTGTAACAACCACTGTCACATCAACCTGTCACTGTCACTCTGACATCAACCTATGACTACCACTATCACATCAACCTGTCACTAATGATTAACCAATCATCCAACCTTTCATTGTCACTGTCACTATCTCGATCATTAATCAACCAAATATAACCAGATCCACTCACATGGATACCAAAAACCATCACCAAACTATGTACATAAACCATGTACATCAATCATCAACCATGTACACCAAACTGTATCATACGATGTAAAACAACCTGTACCATACCATATACATCAACCATGTACCATGTATCCAAGATGTGTCAATGTCTCAACAATATGCCTCAAGCATGTGATAATATCACCATGAAATATACCAAACCAGATACCAATATAGCCAAGATATACTTATAACAATGTATCATATCATCACAAAGGTGTACCATATCATGTACCATCATCATCAAGACATGCCTCAAGCATGTACCATAAACATAACCCTTAATAACACATGTAAAGAATACATCTAATCCTGTAGCATACCTGATACACAAAATTATGGACTAGTAGCTCTTCCTCAACTTCAACAACAAGAGAATAGCATCTTCATCAAACTTTACCTCAGTCTCGCAGGACTAGTTTTGGATTAGTCACAAACCCTAACTTTCAACAAGCATAAATCCGTACTTGTAATGAATAAAGGTTTGAAAAATTAACCACGATATTATGTGATATTTATTCCATCTCCTAAAAATTTCAAGTTCTGAAACTTCTCAGAACATAAGATATAGTGAAAATGGAAAACCTTCCTGAATTTTATCCTATTATGGAGAGAGAACTTGTATATCATGCCATGCACTTAATATTTAATATCTGATTCTGAAAATCACACAAAAGATACTACATATTTTTCTGTTTCCACTGCAATTGGTCTCACAGAATTTTCGATCCTCTATGAAGAAGTTATCACTGTTTTAACCGGAACATCTATTTGAGACTAGTTTCGGGACTAGCCAAAAACCTTATCTTCCATAGCTTGTATATCTAAATATACAATTATCCAGAAGCTGAAATTTTTACCACATGTACCTTGACATGTCTTCTCAACCTCCTCCAATTTTCATTATTTGAATCATTCTATAAAAAATGTTATAGAAAAAATGGTAAGATGATCTTTAAACAATAAACCTTAGAACACATCATCACAAGACTTCATCCTCCCTTGGAATTTCTCCCTTCGTCACTTCATCTTCCCTCTAAAATTCACCTCAGATAAAATCACTTACTCACATAGAAGATATTCAATAGAACGTGTTTCTGAATGTACTTATGAATGACTTCTTGAGGTGTACACATACTTTTTCTAAGTAACATCTTTCCTTAACTTTAGGGCTTCTTGAACTTTATTGTTACAACTACTTTACCCTTTCATTAATGACTTGCAACCAATTAGGGGCTTCTTAAACCATCTTTTGGGTTTCCAACGTCATGACCTCATAACTCCTCAACCGTGAGGAACTACGTGACGTTCCACCTACTGTTGGAAATGGAATGATGATGACTATCCATATATGAGTGTTTTACCTGCATTTACACTGCCATTCATGTCCTTATTCCTTAAACAAAATTGGGTTTCATGACCACTCCTATGGTTTTCTTGTAGACTTCTTCAAAGTGTCTTCCTGTGAGGGTCATGCTTAGAGCTACGCTATAAGGGGACCACTTTGGAGACTTCTCCAAATACACCCATCACATCTATTGACATAAATGACAACCACTACTTGTTAACATCAATGACAACCAATTGTCCAACAACATCAATGACAACCAACTGTCCAACAATTTATGCATGTGACCACATTCTACTGAAGTTATCCTTCTTAAATCACTTTGTGTATTGACCAAAATTATTCAAGTTGACCAAATGTAGGCAAGTGATTACCAAACATAGCCTTGTTAATATAATTCCAAAATTCCAAACATGTTGACCACTCATTATTAACTTGGCTTACTAACCCAAATCATCTCAATACTCTGTTGCTTTATGCATCCTAGTTATGCCATCATCTGTCAATGTTTTGATGCCATGGTCTTATTCAACACGAGACTTTTTAATTTTCTTAATATATTCAATCTAATCCCACACTTTTTCTTGCATCTCATTCCTTCTCAAAAATTCTTTATGCACAACAAATAACTGCAATGTTTCCTCCTTAAGTTCTACTATATTTCCAGAAAAATTATTTAGATACATTCATGCTTTTGTTTTTCTTCTAAAACACCATCTATACAAATTTTTACAGTCTCTTGTGATTCTTCAAAATAATTGACTTGATTCCTAAGGAATGAAATCTCCTTTTTCATATGTTCAACCTCACTCTCATTGGCTCTAGCTTTATCATAGTAGCATGAGAAATTGCTACCCCAATGGATAATAATTCACTTATCTTTGCCTCCTTGGTGTCCAACAAAGGCTCTGCGCACTATCTAGATTTATCTTTTACTTCCTTTGTATTATGTTAACAATAGCTTGTCTTTGTTGATTATAGGCAATGGACTCTATATCAACAACTCCATATAAAGGCTCAAGAATAGGTTGGTCACCCCATGATAGAATGTTTTCCAAGTTTCCCATAGTGTGAAATTCTTCCAACTATAGTTCATTGTCCTTGTCAATTGCTTGAGTTTCCACGGTTTGCTAAGTTTAGCCGGTTCCCTTAGGAGAAATTTCCTCCTCTACATGTGCATATATCTCTACTTGAGTACCTGTCTTGGAGATATCGTATTCATCTTTGGTTAAATCAATGATCTCTACACTATGCATCGTGGAATGAGCATCATGTTGTTGTTCTAATGCTTGTTTTCCTGCATTCTTAACATCACTGTGTCTTTTTGCTCCTATTTCCTATTACAAATTATCTTCCCGTGTTCCGTTTATTTCCTCTACCTCATAATTTTCCCTTAACTCTTCAAAAATCTTATTATGTTCTTCCTCTTCTCATATCTTCTTTTCTAGCTCCTCTTTTTCATGTTGTTGTTGCAATTCTCTTTTCCTCTACTTAGTTTATGTGTTTCTTCTCTGCTTCTTATTTCTTTCACAATTCCTCTTCTATCTTGAATTGAAGTTGTTCTTGCAATAATATGGCATGCTCATCCTAGATGACATCTTTGAATTCAACCTCTTCCCTTAACTTGATCTCTCCTTGTATTATAGCCTCTTCAACTCCTCTTTCTGTTGCTAAACCTATGTATATTTCCAACATTTTCTCATCCAATGATAATGTGTTAAAAACAACTAAAAGAGGATTTCTTATTCTCTCCAATACTTCCTCCTATTCATGAGAATTTTGCATGAATGCCTCATCATCCAATCTCTTGTGGTTGTATGGTCTTGTGTAATACATTCGATCAACATGCTTTAAAACTAGGCCTTTTGAATCATGCCTTCGAAAATGTCTAGTTCGAAACTTGTTTTCCAAATGGATAACTACCTCTTGTATTGCATGCTTTAGATCCCTTATAAAATAATGTCCTAGTCTGAAACAATATGGAATGGAAATTCTATTTTTTGATTCCTTTAGCAATGATACATTAAACCCTTGAAGCATCGTTTGGTAAGCAACCTCTCCAAAAACCAACATGTTTGGTACATATTTAGACAAAATATGGGGTGATGTAGTTACACCATAAATTCATATGTATGCAAAGTCATCCTCCAGGTACCAGTTACCAATATAGTTTATCAATTTCTTTGCATGATCAATTAGTCTTGGACACTCTTTGAGAAAAGTAATGAAATATAACTGAGCTAAAAATGAATCATAAATAAGTTTATAAGAATTCTTATACTTATTTTTCCACAACATTTGGAAATAAACATGTGGAAGTGCTTGTGAATTATTCCAATAGATATTAAAGCCTAAAAATGGATTCCTGTCACACACAACATCCGACAAATATGAATCCATAAAAAATGAGGGAACTACACTAGGCTTTTGCAATGTTTTATGAACTTTCTCAATCTTTATACTGAGTTGATTTGATATGATATCTACCCAATTAAACAATGTTCTTGAAATGACCATTGTATAAGCCAATGGAACCCATCCATATGTGAATTGAGGGAAAAAATTCTCTCCATACAATCTACATAATAATATCATGAGATACATAAAGGTTCTATTAAACCTGTAACAACATACCATCCATTAGTTCTATGGAATAAATCCTTATCTTCCTTCCACCAGCTAGCCAAGATCTTGTTAAGTTTTGAGCTATTATTAGGTTTCTTTTCAATTTAATAGATAAAAATAGCATAGGTAGGATCACTGAGAGAAACACAATCACAAGATACACAACATTTATCCTGGGAAACCCTCATGGGGGAGAAAACCCAACAAAAACTTTATTAATATAGATAGCTAATACAATGCCAAGACAATAAACCAAAAACACTAGAGAATATCCAACATTGAGCAATGCACCTCTCTCTTCCTTCTTCTCCCAACTGTAGCTACCAAACTTGCGCACTTGATGAGTGAATGAGTGAGTGAGAAAATGAGGCACTGGCCTCCTTTATTTGTACTAACTGGCAGATGCTGGAAATGTGTCTCTTCATTGGGCAGGGCCGACTTGTCTTTTTAGTGGTTAAAACCACTTTAATTAGGCTTGGGGGACGACTTCTTAATTTTCATAATACAATTAGGGTTTGACCAATCCACAAAAGGGGATTTGGTCAATTACAATGCCCGACATGATCAATCCACAAAAGGGGATTGATCTAATAAATAATGACTCAATAAATAAATAGAATACTCTTTGCAGTTACAATATTTCAACACTCCCCCTTAACAACAAGGTTATTCTACAACATCATCAAGAGAGAGAGAGAGGGCATCAGCATCAACAACATCTGGAACACTGAATGGCATTTATATAAATCATCAGAAATTTTTCTCATCATCATCGTTCACAGCATGGAGCTGGAGTGGCATCATCATCCTCATCATCATGAGGCTAAAGTAACATCATCGTCATCTTTAGCGTGAGGCTAAAGTAACATCATTGTCTTCTTTAGCATGAGGCTAAAGTAATATCATCAACATCTTTAGCATGAGGCTAAAGTAACATCATCATCTTCAACATTAAATCTGAAATAACATCATCGTCATCATCTTCAGCAAGAAGCTGAAGTGGCATCATCATCATCTTCAACAAGAAACTGAAGTGGCATCATCATCATCATCTACATCAACATGGATTAGTATAACACTAATACATCATCATCATCAATAAAAACACAAGGCTGATACAACATCAACAACAGTATCACATCACGAAGGCTGGAGCATCATCAACATCAGCACTAGGAAGGAAGTCTTCAGCACGAAGCTGGAAATCCTCAGCACTAGGCTGGCATCACAACAACATCAACATGAAGTTGGAAATCTTCAGCACTAGGCTGGAATCACAACATCAACACACAAATGGAAATATTTAGCACTAGGCTAGCATCACAACAACATAAACACGAAGCTGGAAATCTTCAGCACTCGGCTGGCATCGCAACAACATCAGCACGAAGCTGGAAATCTTCAGCACTAGTCTAGCATCACAACAACATCAACACGAAGCTAGAAATATTCAGTACTAGGTTGGCATCAACACTACTCCACCTTTCGAGGGAGGTCCTTTCGGACTACACCAAGCTTGTCTCAAAAGTGATTAAAATTTACACGAGACAAAGGCTTGGTCAACACATCAACAACTTGTTCATCGGTGCCAACATAGTTGAGCTTTATGGCTCCTCTCTGCACCTATCATGAATTAAGTGATACTAGATCTCTATGTGCTTCGACTCATCATGGAACGCATCATATTTATACAACTCTGGTTATCACATAGGATCATGGTGGCTTCCATCTCTAGATCAAATAGATTTGTCAACAACATTCGAGGCCATTTGGCTTCACAATTGGCGGAACATGCAACAATGTATTTTTCTTCTGTCGTGCTGGGAGAAATGTTGGATTTCTCCCTACTCTACCATGAAGTCATGGTTGACCCCAGACTAAAAAAACATCCTGAAGTGCTCTTTCTATCAGAAACACTTACAACTCAATCTGAATTAGTATATCCATACAATCTGAAGTCATGATCTCTAGTATAACGGAAACCAAAATCCAACGTACCCTTAAGGTATATCATCACATGTTTTGCATCATCAAGGTGAACACGTCTGGGTTTTACCAGATAATGACTCAAGGAAAAACATATATTTGGCCTGTTATTCGTCAAATACATCACCAAACCAATAATATGTTTGTACAGAGTAGCACCAAACAATTTTGACGAGGCGTTTACCAGGAACTTCAACTTCGTTTCCATGGGTGTGTACATGGGTTTACATTCCAGCATGTCAAACCTTTTCATTATTTCAACTGCATACTTCCCTTGGTTAAGGAAGACCTTCTCTGGCCTCTTCCAAACTTCGAGACCTAGGAAATAGTGCATCAAGCCTAGTTCTTTCATCTCAAATTCTGCAGCGAGCTTCTTCTTACAATCTGTGATGATGTTTTCTTCATCTTGTCAAGAATACATCATCCACATATAGTAGCAACATCACTGGCTCATCATTCATAACCTTGAGGTAAAGGTTAGAATCAACTTTACTTTTGGTAAAGCCTAAGCTCGTCAAGAAACTCTTAATTCAGCCATATCAAGCTCTAGGAGTTTGCTTCAACCTGTACATATCCTTCTTCAACTTGCAGACCTGAGTCTTTCTATCTTCAACATCAAACCAAATTTTCACATTACATTGTACCAATCTGGTACACTTGCTCAGCTGCAACTCAATCTCCACAATCATGTGTTAGCTCTATGTGCTCTCTACAAAGCACTATCTGTCTCACTGCCTAAGAGTATGTCCTCTCCTCTTTCTGCAATTGTTCCTTCTGGAACTGGGAATCTGTACCTGCACTTGTTCTGAAGATGGGAATGATTGCTTCATTCTCACTATGATTGTTGAAATCAGAGGATAAATCCTCTACTCCATCATGGAAACAACTTCATCTGAAACTAAGAGTGGCTCCATAACTGGTATTGAATGTAGCTCTTCTTCTTTCATGGAGGTAACTCTATCTTTTATTGTAGTCATGTCTCTATGACCCAACTAATGTACTGCACCAACTTCCACTCAATTTTAAATACGGGGATTTCTCCCACTGCATCTCATACTATATATGAATCGTGGTTGTTCTGGTTGTCTTCATGAATATTGGAACTATTTCTTCAATTACTGGAGTAAGTGTCTCGTCATAGTCTTCTCCCTCGTGCTGGGAGAATCCTTTGGACACACATTAGGCTTTGTACATCTGCAACATGCTTGATCTGTTTAGATGAATCTTGGCAGTCAATACTGACTTCTCTTCTAGTCTCACAGAATAATCCATATCCTAGTCTTTCTGACTGGCTTCCTTCTCTGTCATTGAAACAAGGGAATCTTCCTAGGAGATTTCATATCTCCTAGAAGTTTCTGAAGCTATGATCTAGTCTTCTCATGGCATCTGTCTCCCAGTCCTGGAAGTTGTCTCTTCATCTTATCCTTTTTGAGATCGAGCTTACTCTCGATTTCTTCTGAGTCTACAAGGACTTCATCATCTCTTATGGGGTATACTTGGTATTGAATACCAAGTATAAATATGAAAAATTGAGTCAAAATTCAAAAAAAAAAATCTTCCTATCAAGGTGGCTTCATTATCCTTTGAAAGAGTTAACTGTGAGTTCTTGTTCTAATGTCCGGTCATCTTTGGAGCCTTTTGCTCCTTACAATCAATCTCCATATGAGATACTATGGATCTCAAAAGATAGCTTCTTCTTTATTTTCTTTGGTACATGAATGTATGCAGTATATGGTCATGTACATAGTTTTCTTCATCTCTAATCTAATATGTTGCCTTCTACAACCTTCACTATAGCTTCCTCAGGGTTATCACCTGTGACCTGAAACAAGGTCAAAAAAACATCAAGCAAGAATAATACTCTTTTGATAATAGTAAATAAAACAATAGCACAAATAATCGTCATAGTAGATCCTTTAGAGCTTTCACTTGTGACCTGTCTGAAACAACGATCAAAAGTAAGAAATACAATATGAAATGTGATCAACACTCTTCTAGTGTTATGATCAAACATTCATCCAAGGTAACCTGGAACTAACACAAGAAGTTTCTCCTAGAGGAGATGTTAGTTGTATCTGGTAAATGATTACATTAAGCATTTATCTCAATATGCTCACATGCTACCAAGTATAATACTTTTCAAAGACTGCTACCTCAACTATAGTGTTTACTTGTAAGGGGTAGTTATCAACTTGTCATGTGCAACTTTGAATATTATCAACTTAATTAATCAAACCTGGAACCTGGAGGTTTTTCGTCAAGAATGAGTGTGTTTCTTTTCTTCCAAGCCTCCTTCACTCAAGATGACGAGTGATTTCTTCAACCTATCTTTTGTACTAAGACAATATATTTATCTTGATAGAAAGCTAGGTTAGAGGATAAACTCTATGATCTCAACTTTAATCAATCTAATACTTTGACTTAAATTTTGACCAAAGGTTAGTATGATGGTCATAGCTTCAACATGCAACCTAGATCAAAATAATGTCATAAAAAATAGATGCATATCAGAATAATAAAACCTGGGTTGCATTATTCCTCTGAATGTTTTGGATCTTGAGATCCTTCTGGATCTATGACAAGAGACCCCTTCTCCTGCAAATACCCTTTAAATCTTAATAATTTAAACATATGTGAATACATACCTCTGATAGTATTTGTAGGTAGTGGCACCATCTAGTAACAATGGTAATAATTACCAACTCTTAAAAACTTCAAGGGTGACTGGAACTAGTACTACAGCTGATAATTCAAGAGATACCTTCTCCTGCAAATACAATTTAAAGCTTAACAATTTAAACATATATGAATACATACCTCTGATAGTATTTGCAGGTAGTGGCACCATCTGGTAGCAATCGTAATAATTACCATCTCTTAAAAACTTCAAGGGTGACTGCAACTGGTACTGCAGCTGATACTTCAACTGATACTGCAACTGCAATTGATACTGCAACTGATTCTGAAATTGCAACTTAGGGTTGTATGAGAAAACCCTAATTTTTTAAACTTCAAATTTTTAAATTCTGATCCAGGGACTAAATGCGTCGGGTTGAGGCGAGTTTGCTGGAACTATTAGATTTCAAAAATTTCAGGTTTTTCCCATTGAAACTTGACTTGCGGAAATTTGGATTGGTACTTCTGGTATTGGTTCTGCTTTCCTGATTTTTCTGGTTTTCTGGAACTTCTGGTTTTCTGGTACTTCTAGTTTTTTGGTACCAGTCAAAACTAGGGTTTGAATTTTTGGAGGCTCTGTCCACTGAAAAGGTGTGCTCAAGCTGCCAAAAGATTCACTAGGGTAGGGCACACTTATCTAGATGGTTTTTAGGCAAAAATTCCTCTCCAACAAAAGCCCTAATTTTCTTGTATGACAACAATGACGCTTTTTCTTATCCATTGAAAGGTGCTCTCTTCATCTTAGCTCTGATACCATGTTAATTTTTGAGCTATTATTAGTTTTCTTTTCAATTTACTAGATAACAATAACATAGGTAGGATCAATGAGAGAAACACAATCACAAGATACACAACATTTATCCTGGGAAACCCTCATGGGGGAGAAAACCCAGCAAAAACTTCCTTAATATAGATAGCCAATACAATGCCAAGACAATAAACCAAAAACACTAGAGAATATCCAACACTGAACAATGTGCCTCTCTCTTCCTTATTCTCCCAACTGCAACTACGAAACTTGTGCACTTGATGAGTGAATGAGTGAGTGAGCAAATGAGGCGTTGACCTCCTTTATTTATACTAACTTGCAGGCACTGGAAAGGTGTCTCTTCACTGGGCAGGGCCGAATTGTCTTCTTAGTGGTTAAAACCACTTTAATTAGGCCTGGGGGGCGACTTCTTAATTTGCATAATACAATTAGGGTTTGACCAATCCACAAAAGGGGATTTGGTCAATTACAATGCCCGACATGATCAATCCACAAAAGGGGATTGATCTAATAAATAATGACTCAAAAAATAAATAGAATACTCTTTGCAGTTACAATATTTCAACAGATATTTCATGTGTCATGCTTGTTGTGAAAGTCCTCAATGAAAGCGATACTAAGTAGCATTTTGAAGCTGAAAATTTATAATACTTTTCCACTTTCTTAACTAAAAAAAATCCTACACAATCACATTTCTAATCCTCAATTGGGTGTTTATTGAAATTAGCATGACTTATGACCCATTCAATTGCTTCTATACAAATAAAAACAGGTGCTCTAGTTGCAACAACATGTAGACAAGATCTTCGGATATTCACGAAAACCTTATCATTGATTTCCCTAACAACAAGGTCACTGTGTGGTGTCATCTCTGGATATTCCTCATTCTTGAACTTTAGAAACAATTTATTCCATCCCGACAACACAACTTGAACTCCAATGCTAGTTTTAGTATCTTTGTATATTGGATGAAACAAAGGCTCTTTTGTTGCAGGAATATGAATTATGGGCACAAAGTCATCCAATGGATCTTCGACCATAGTTGGCTTGTCTTGTGAAGCTTCACCTGTCTATCTATTTTTTTTCCTTAGGAGATTTGGCAAATTGTCTCAGGGGGGTGTTCCTTGATGGCATGTTTTCTACAAATGAGCAAATCAGAGAAAAATGCTCTTTCATTTTTAGATTGAATCAACCAAATTAGTTTTAATTTTAAAAAATGATCAATTGGCAATTTTTTCCATGCAGTTGAAATATAAAAATTATAGACAATGACATAGAACTAATACCAAAATATGATTGATAACCGGTATCTACCTGAGATTCCTAAAGCTAATTTCCATTTATTGATTTAGATTATTTATTCGTTTTGATCAATCAAAACAAACACTTGAAACACTGCACGTGATCACTGCCACCAGCGGTTTACTCAATTTGACTGCTCGTAGATAACAAACACAATTGTGAATTCCCAAAATTCTCAGAGCTTTGTTTGAAATCAGGAATAAAATGAGCAATACAACCACTAAGGTTTGAAGTTAATGCGTAATAGACCAAATCCATGCAATATGATGACATGATATCACTCACAGAAATCAGATTCACTAAGCCTGATGAATTGAATGTCGATTAGGCACTCTAGACACCAATTCCATGCATTAATGACTAGTTCTATTGTTCGATGGCTGCAAAAAACCCTTGGTTTTATTTGTTTCAGCAAGTTTTAAAAAATGTCTCGTATTGCACAAAATTTATAAAATAGATATAGAAAATTTCTTGAAAAGTGTGCCTATGACAACGTCGATTGGTTAATGTTAGTTTAAAATGTTATAGCGAAAGCTTTCCGCCAACTTCCAAAAACTAGTCGAGCGACTCCATCAGACCCCATAGAAAGCCTTAATAAACGTGTATTGGCAAGTGTAAAAAAACATGACCTTTTCGACAAACTTTAAATTTTGTCCATCGACACTTTTGAAAAAACATGTATCAACGCTTTTGAAAAAACGTGTATTGACGCTTTTGAAAAAACGTGTATTGACGCTTTTGAAAAAACGTGTATTGTCAACCCCTGATTTCCTTTCAATTGTCGAACTTCAAAAAAATTGACTCTATCGTTGCTTTCCAAAAAAGTTGTATCGTCAATTTTAGAAAAACCTTTTTCGACGCTTTATCAATTCGTCCATTGTATTGGCGTATTCAAAATTTTTATCTCTTGACCTTTTTCGACACTTCTCTATAAACTTTGTTTTCATCGACGAACTTTAAAAAAACCTCTTGAGTGTTTTTTTAATTTGCATGTTGTATCGACACATTTAAAAAACCTTATCGTTTGTCCTTTTTCACCGCCTCTCCAAAAACTTTATTTTCATTGGTCAACTTCAAAAAAGTCTCTAAAACACTTTCCAGAAAACGCCCATTGCCAAATTTTCAAATTTCTCCATCGGTGCTTTCTCAAAAACTTCCCTTTTTCATTGGCACTTTGAAAAAAACTTAAGTACTATCGACACTTATGGAAAAATTTGAGTACCATCAACACTTTCAAAATTTGTTAAATGTCATCAACAAACTTTGAAAAAATGTTATTTTTTGACGTACCAAAAGATTTATCTATTGTTTTAACAAATTTCGACTTTGTGGATACTAATTCTTTCAAATTATTTTATGAATTAAATTTTTGTTTTGTTTTCCACTAATACTAAAACATATGTTACTCTATATGAAATCTATGAAACCAAAACAGGTTAAATTTTTTTATGAAACTAAAACAAAGTAGTATCCAAAACTGTTGAAATTTTTTTAGTGTCTTTGTATACTCAACCAATACTCACATGGAAATATAACTGTTATAAAATACCATGATTGTATATGATGAAATCATCAAAGATTCATATTTAAAATTATGTTTCTTGTCACCTTCTTGTTTACATACATTAAACCTTGGAACGTGTATGTGCATATACATAGACATTAAACCCTTCGACCCACATTTATGTGAGCTTCCATGGGCCCTCTCTCGGTGTCTCTCTCTCGATAATGTTTCAACGCTTTTTTTAGAAGGCGGAGAGACTGACCATAAACCATGTAAATTTTTGCTACTTGAAAAAGGATCACCGCTGCACGGAAAAAATTATACAGCTCAAAATTTTTGTACCATATTGAATGAACTACAACTTGGCGCGCAATGAAAATTTTCAACCATAAAGTATGGGAGTATGTTAAAGTATGGGAGTATGTTAACTTGAGAGCAAACAAACCTTCTTTTTTCAGGGAAAAAATGGGATTGAATTTGGCCAGATTTTCAGGGGTATTTTGAGTTTCGCACGATCAAAGTTCAATGCATTTCAGAACTTTACTCCAGGGGTTTAAATCAATCTAGATGATCAGAAAATAGACCAGAGTTCTATATTGGCCATAAATTTATAAATTTAAAACTGCACCGCTGAAAAACCTGCTGAAAAAGTTCAATGCATTTCAGAACCTTACCCCAGGGGTTTAAATCAATCTAGATGATCAGAAAATAGACCAGAGTTCTATATTAGCCATAAATTTATAAATTTAAAACTGCACCGCCAAAAAACCTGCTGAAAAAGACACTAAGGGAAGATTTCTCTCGAGTTAACCTACTCCATAAATATATATGGAATACAACTTGGCGTACATGAAAGGACAAGGACAAGATCCTCTCCGCATGAATCCGACAAAATAAAAATAATAATATAGAATTTGGCAGAGATGTAAAAGTACCGAAATCCTTATCCATCGCTACGTGAATACGTGAGAAAGAAATACATGCGTGAATCCTGAAAGACTCTAAAGCCATGTCAAAGAAGGTGATGGTTTTCATAGTTGTTCTTGGTGGTCATTATGCCGACTCAACGTAGGCGAGCATTATATAGCCTACTGCAGAGTCTTTAAGACTCTACAGACCGAATGCTCGTGCAACACCATGTAGCATCACACATCCATGCCTCCTGAGAGTTTGTGATAGAATAGTGTGTTGCATCCAACAAGAGCCTATTTTCTAGTTTTGTTTTCACCTCCCCATAGGAAGGTCCTCTGCAAGTTGCAGACATATTTTAGAATGTGTTTTTGGGCTTCCCGAGCTAAGAATAAGTATAGAGGAATCACTTAGAGGACTGAGTTTAGGAGAACTAGGCATCCAGGGATATTGAGAGTGTGAAAACACCAGTTGGAAAATGTTTTTTCCACTATAGATAAGAGATCCTCCCAACTAGTGTTGCTTAATCTGTTTTCAACCATTGGGGTGCCAAAATATAATTGGCTTCTGTATATGCACAGTTTTGGAAGTGGCTAGCTTCCGTAAGTTCACATTTATGGAAGTGGTCAGCTTCTGTAAATGTGCATATACAAAAGTTTTCTTCTATAAATGTGTATTTATGGAAGTTGACTTTTGTATATGCATTCTGAGGAGAATTTGTTCCTTAAATTTATTATCCATGAAAGATGCAAATGGTTAAACAAATGAATTCTTAAATTTCTTATCCATGATAATCATGGACCTAAGCGACAGAAATATATAAACTTTATGGGCCAATATTTAATAAAATTCTTCCAGTAGATACAAAGATTATTGAGACGAAGAAGGCCTTGGAAGTGGCGATCTACTTCGTAATATTGAAATAAGACAACAACAACACAAGAAGATCATTCCTGGCATCTGTCGATACCCATTAAAAAGGACATGTCGTAAAACTATAGTAGTTCCTATATGGGTTATTGAAAACCTTTCTTGTTTACAGATTAGCTGATGAGCGTGCCCCCTCATTGAAATCAAAACAGAGCATAAACGGTGAAATAAATCAGATTTAAGATAAAATGAACGACATTGAAATGGAAATAGAGCTTACATTGAGAATGAGAAAGGGTAGACATATTGTTGCACACATTAAAAAAAACTATATTGAATAATATAAGAGTTCACAAGCTGAGATTGTGAATCCATTATAAGAGTTCACAAGCTGATATTGTGAATCCATTATAAGAGTTCACAAGTTGTGATTGAGATTGTGAAACTCAGAAGGTTAAGCGAAACCTATGAATCACTATGGATACACAAAATCAAGAAAGGAACTGGGATATAGTGAGTGGGTTCGCCATCCTCTGTTGGAAGATTTGTTGCACAAACCCTTTGATATATTAATTGTGATCTCCACCATCTTTGATACATCCACTTCTCCAATTCCATCAATGACCACAGACTTGTCACCTACATCGTGTCAGTCGCAATTGCCATTACTCAGATTTTTTGCATCAAAGACGAGATTATGCAGTCTTTCCATGAACTGGACCTTGGATGTGAGCAGATTGCAATATGTTTCCATGTACAAAGGGTTAGAGTGAAGTCCACAAGTTTCTTCATTTGGATCATCTCCTTTTACATGTTTTCAATATTTATTCAACCTCGTGGGTGCAACCTTGAAAATTGTTTAAAGATGCTAGTGGTGCTTGTTATCTTGTAGTTTGGAATGTAGACGATAAAGGCATCTTTTTGTAGTCTGGCATGTAGTCTGGCTCTCGCAGAGAAAAGATGGTACCATGAACTTCAAGGATGTCTCTTCTCAAGGTCTAGGTCCAAGGTCAATGCCCCAGTCCCAACTTCAAGGTTTTGTGGGAGACCCATTGATACCCAAGGAACCACATTGGAACTCAGCCCCAAGTCTTCCTCAGCCACTAAAGAACAATTTAATAAAAATAGTGGCTAACTCTACATAGATCACCATTAAAAATACAAAATGCACTCACACACCTCGCATTACAATAGAGCAACCATATGATCATGGAACACTACCTGCTGGAGATATTCACGTGTTTCTCCATAGACACCGATAACTACACAGAGTTCCAGAAATTTCAGAAGCAATATTTAATAAAATCTCAAGTTGAGCACTGTTACTATTTATGAATGTATTGATAAATTTTTAAGGAGGTTTACCATGAACCAAATATAAAAATGTCAAACTCTTATAGAAAAGCATATGATTCTCCCACATTTCGCAGTAAGCCAAAAATATTTAGAAAAGATCAAAATGAAAGATGAAAAATGGTTTTACACACATTGAACTCCACAGAATAGATGATGCATAGGTTTCTGGAATCGAAAGAGTTGATTAAATGATATAGAATTTCTTACTTCTTTCAAAAATGTTCGATGAGTTGGGTTTGGGGACACTATCCGCTCTTCTCCAAAAGCTTCCATAACCATGCTTCGATGACTGAAATAGGGGATTTGAGCGTAGTTGCAGAGTGAGGTGAACAAGGAAGGTTTTTTCATATTTGAAAATGGACGGGGAGGGTGTAAACATCACGTGTCACTGTACTCTGGGATTTTCATCATGTCTTGTCAAGTGTTAACAGTGTTTTGTGTTACGTCGTCTGATTGAGTGAGCCACTCGAGGATCGGAGGGAGTTGAAAAGGAGCGGATGGAACCATGGATGCAGGGCTAGATGTGAGCATGGATGCAGATGTGTAGCAGATGGGAGTGCACGAGTGTGATTGCATAGGCATCAAGTCTGCAGAGTCTTAAAGACTTTGCAACACGCTGGATAATGCTCACCCTCAACGTAGGCCCTAAGTTCCCTCCATATGCAGACGATGTAAATCTTAAGAGAAAATATCAACGTCCACTTTTATAAATATTAAGTATGGCCACTCTGTTTTTGTTTTTTCTAAATATTATATTAAAGTTGGCAAATAGAAATTGGAGGTTTATTATGGATGCCCTCTTTGTTCAATAGAACGTGTGTGTGAATGTACTTATGAATGACTTCTTGAGGTGTATATATACTTTTTCTAAGTAACATCTTTCCTTAACTTTAGGGATTCTTGAACTTTCTTGTTACAACTACTTTACCCTTTCATTAATGACTTGCAACCAATTAGGGGCTTCTTAACCCATCTTTGGAGTTTCCAACTTCATGACCTCATAATTCCTCAACCGTGAGAAACTACATGGTGTTCCACCTACAGTTGGAAATGGAATGATGAGGACTATCCATCTATGATTGTGTTACCTGCATTTACAATGTCATTCATGCCCTTATTCCTCAAACAACATTGGTCTTCATGACCACACCTATGGGTTTCTTGTAGACTTCTTCAAAGTGTCTTCCCGTGAGGGTCATGCGTAGAGCTACACTATAAGGGGACCACTTTGGAGACTTCTCCAAATACACCCATCACATTTATTGACATCAATGACAACCACTACTTGTTGACACCAATGACAACCAATTGTCCAACAACATCAATGACAACCAATTGTCCAACAATTTATGCATGCGACCACATTCTATTGAATTTATTCTTCTTAAATCACTTTGTGTATTGGCCAAAATTATTCAAGCTGACCAAATGTAGGCAAGTGATTACCAAACATAGCCTTGTTAATATAAATTCCAAAATTCCAAAAATGTTCACCACTCATCATTAACTTGGCTTACTAACTCCATACCCAAATCATCTCAATACTGTGTTGCTTTCTACATCCTAGCTATGCCATCATCTGTCAATGTTTTGATGCCATGGTCTTCTTCAACATGAGACTTTTTAATTTCCTTACTATATTCAATCTAATCCTGCACTTTCTCTTGCATCTCATTCCTTCTCAAAACTTCTTTATGCACAACAAATAACTGCAATGTTTCCTCCTTAAGTTCTACTATATTTCCAGAAAAATTATTTAGATATATTCATGCTTTTATTTTTCTTCTAAAACACCATCAATACAATTTTTTACAATCTCTTGTGATTCTTTAAAATAATTGACTTGATTCCTAAGGAATGAAAGCTCATTTTTCATATGTTCAACCCCACTCTCATTAGCTCTAGCTTTATCATAGTAGCATGAGAAATCGCTACCCTAATGGATAATAATTCACTTATCTGTGCCTCCTTGGTGTCCAACAAAGGCTTTGAGCACTATCTAGATTTATCTTTCGCTTCCTTTGTATTATGTTAACAATAGCTTGTCTTTGTTGATTAAAGGAAATGGACTCTAGATCAACAACTCCATCCAAAGGCTCAAGAATAGGTTGGTCACCCCATGATAGAATGCTTTCCAAGTTTCCCATAGTGTGAGATTGTTCCAACTATAGTTCATTGTCCTTGTCAATTGCTTGAGTTTCCATGGGTTGCTAAGTTTGACCGGTTCCCTTAAGAGTGATTTCCTCCTCTACATGTGCATATATCTCTACTTGAGTACCTGTCTTGGAGATATTGTATTCATCTTTGGTTAAATCAACGATCTCTACACTATGCTTCGTGGAATGAACATCATGTTGTTGTTCTAATGCTTTTTTTCCTGCATTCTCAACATCACTATGTCTTTTTGCTCCTATTTCCTATTACAAATTATCTTCTCGTATTCCCTTTATTTCCTCTTCCTCATGCTTTTCCCTTAACTCTTCAAAAATATTATTATGCTCTTCCTCTTCTCATATCTTCTTTTCTAGCTCCTCTTTTTCATGTTTCTCTTGCAATTCTCTTTTCCTCTACTTTGTTTATGTGTTTCTTCTCTGCTTCTTATTTCTTTCACAATTCCTCTTATGTCTTGCATTGAAGTTGTTCTTGCAATAATCTGGCATGCTCGTTCTAGATGGCATCTTTGAATTCAACCTCTTCCCTTAACCTGATCTCTTCTTGTCTTATAGCCTCTTCAACTTCTCTTTCTGTTGCTAAACCTCTGTTTAGTTCCAACATTTGTTCATCCAATGAAAAATTTTTAAAAATACCTAAAAGAGGATTTCTTCTTCTCTCCAATACTTCCTCCTATTCATGAGCATCTTGTGTGAATGCCTCATCATCCAATTTATCATGGTTGTATGGCCTTGTGTAATACATTCGATCAACATGCTTTAAAACTAGGCCTTTTGAATCATGCCTTCGAAAATGTCCAGTTCGAAACTTGTTTTCCAAATGGATAACTACCTCTTGTCTTGCATGATTTAGATCCCTTATAAAATAATGTCCTAGTCTGAAACAATATGGAATGGAAATTCTCCTTTTTTATTCCTTTAGCAATGATACATTAAACCATTGAAGCATCGTTTGGTAAGAAACTTCTCCAAAAACCAACCTGTTTGGTACATATTTAGACAAAATATGGGGTGATGTAGTTGCACCATAAATTCAGATGTATGCAAAGTCGTCCTCCAGGTACCGGTAAGCAATATAGTTTATCAGTTTCTTTGCATGATCAATTAGTCTTGGACGCTCTTTGAGAGAAGTAATGAAATATAATTGATCTTAAAATTAATCATGCATAAGTTTATTAGAATTCTTATACTTATTTTCCCACAACATTTGGAAATAAACATGTGCAAGTGCTTATGAGTTATTCCAATAGAGATTAAAGCCTAAAATTGGATTCCTATCACACACAACATCGAACAAATATGAATCCATATAAAATGAGGGAACTACACTAGGATTTTGCAATGTTTTATGAACTTTCTCAATCTTGATACTGAGTTGATTTGATATGATATCTACCCAATTAAACAATGTTATTGAAATGACTATTGTATAAGCCAATGGAACCCATCCATATGTGAATCGAGAGCAATCATTCTCTCCATACAATCTACATAATAATATCATGAGATACATATAGGGTTCTCTTAAACCTATAATAACATACCATCCATTAGTTCTATGGAAGAAATTTGTATCTTCCTTCCACCAGCTAGCCAAGATCTTGTTAAGTTTTGAGCTATTATTAGGTTTCTTTTCAATTTACTAGATAACAATAGCATAGGTAGGATCACTGAGAGAAACAAAATCACAAGATATACAACATTTATCCTTGGAAACCCTCATGGGGGAGAAAACCCAGCAAAAAAATTCTTAATATAGATAGCCAATACAATGCCAAGACAATAAACCAAAAACATTAGAGAATATCCAACACTGAGCAATGCACCTCTCTCTTCCTTCTTCTCACAACTGCAGCTACCAAACTTGTGCAGTTGATGAGTGAATGAGTGAGTGAGAAAATGAGGCGTTGACCTCCTTTATTTATACTAACTGACAGGCGCTGGAAAGGTGTCTCTTCACTGGGCAGGGCAGATTTGTCTTCTTAGTGGTTAAAACCACTTTAATTAGGCATGGGGGACGACTTCTTAATTTTCATAATACAATTAAAGTTTGACCAATCCACAAAAGGGGATTTGGTCAATTACAATGCCCGACATGATCAATCCACAAAAGGGGATTGATCTAATGAATAATGATTCAATAAATAAATAGAATACTCTTTGTAGTTACAATATTTCAACACTCCCCCTTAACAAGAAGGGTATTCTACAAAATCATCAGGAGAGAGAGAGGGAATCAACATCAACAACATCTGGAACACTGACTGGCATATCTATAAATCATTGGAAGTTTTTCTCATCATCATCGTTCACAGCATGGAGTTGGAGTAGCATCATCATCCTCATCAGCATGAGGCTAAACTAACATCATCATCATCTTTAGTGTGAGGCTAAAGTAACATCATCATCTTCTTTATCATGAGGCTAAAGTAATATCATCAACATCTTTAGTATGAGGCTAAAGTAACATCATCATCTTCAACATTAAAGCTGAAATAACATCATAATCGTCATCTTCAGCAAGAAGCTGAAGTGGCATCATCATCATCATCTGCATCAATCATGGATTAGTATAACACTAATACATCATCATCATCAATAAAAACACAATTCTGATACAACATCAACAACAACAGTATCACAACAAGAAGGTTGGAGCATCATCAACATCAGCACTAGGATGGAAATCTTCAGCATGAAGCTAGCATCTCAACAACATTAGCACAAAGCTGGAAATATTCAACACTAGGATGGTATCACAACAACATAAGCACAAAGGTAGAAATCTTCAACACTAGGCTGGCATCACAACATCAACACGAAGATGGAAATATTCAGCACTAGGCTGGCATCACAGCAACATCAACACGAAGCTGGAAATCTTCAGCACTCGGCTAGCATCACAACAACATCAGCACGAAGCTGGAAATATTCAGCACTAGGCTAGCATCACAACAACATCAACACGAAGCTGGAAATATTCATCACTAGGATGGCATCAACTCTACTCCCCCTCTCGAGGGAGGTCCTTACGGACTACACCAAGATTGTCTCAAAAGTGCTTAAACTTTACACGAGACAAAGGCTTGGTCAACACATCAACAACCTGTTCATTCGTGCCAACATAGTGGATATTTATGGCTCCTCTCTACACCTATCACGAATGAAATGATAGTGGATCTCTATGTGCTTTGAATCATCATGGAACACATCATCTTTATACAACTCTGGTTATCACATAGGATCATAGTGGCTTCCATCTCCAAATCAAATAGATATGTCAACAACATCTAATGCCATTTGGCTTCACAACTGGTGGTGTTATCACTCCAGGAAACTCTCCTAGGCTGTAAGTCGGAGATGCCTGGTAACTAACTCTTTTTGGGAAATGTTTTCTTAATATTTGAAATGGTTTATGGATCAAGATGAATATCTACGTACCAGACTGTGTATTCAAGACTGTCTAGGAATATAAAATCTTACAAGGCTTTCTAGTAATGCAGTCAGACAAAGTTTGATTGAATGTAGGAGGAAAAAGGCTATTGAACCAGACTATACTTCATACCAACAAGTACAATGGATTTAACAAGCAAAGAAATAACTTATGATCATCAACTAAATCAATCAGCAAATGAGATGACAGTCACATGCAGACTGAATGAGCATCAACAAAGAACCTCACTCATAAGCTATCAGAGATAAGAAAAGAAGATCTGACAAACACCACTGAAAGAAGCTTGTAATTTTCTGTATAATAAGAATAAGTCTGTGATTACAGTAACAACATAGTATCACTCAAAATTGAACCCTTGTTTGATATCAAAACAGGCATTTTATAGCCCTTACAAACAGTTGAACAGATCCTAAAAACATGGATCTGTCATTAAATGAAAACAATTCTATTCTATTTAAACAACTTTAAAATTAAAGTCTTCAACAGCTAAACTAAGAGGTCGCACTGTCTTTAGCCTCCAAAATTCGCCATTTGCCTCCTCCAGCTTTCAGCATCTGCAGTGTGGTGAAATAACATGACACCTGTATATGACTGTTCAACCTTCCAATATTAATGGGCGAGTTTTTA
>JZKD02S1673258.1:1327811-1345330 GCA_000966675.3 Picea glauca
TGTTTGATTTGATGGTGTCAGGCCGGCGGTACCTCCTCTGTACCTGCATCACCGAACACGAACTTGCCATTCCGAAAGTGATGAGCATTGAGCGTGGGTTCTGGAACGAATTCAAATTACAGTCATATCCTGACATGGATGGTTGAGTTTCAATGATTTCCCATTCCTATCAGCGCCTGCCTTGGATTTACTCTGTCGTGGGGTGATCACATCATGATTAATGTCATACGTGGATATCACGCACGTGATTCCCGCATTGTGCAGCAACGGCCCATGGAAAACGCCTCTGCCAAATGCTCGCTTGCCACTTTCACCAGTGCGCGACTCTTTTTGGAAACCCCTGTTAGCTGCGGAAAGTATTCACTTTCCACAGCGCACCGCTTTGTAGAAGACCCTCCTTAGCTGCGGAAAGTAATTACTTTCAACAGCGCGCCATATCAATTTGAACCGCTCCTTAGCTACGGAAAGCGTGTACTTTCCACAGCGCGCCACCCGCGAACTGATTGTCAAACCTTTTGAGATTGACCACTTTCAACAGCGCACCCATTAATGAAAAGTGTCCCTTAGTTGTGGAAAGTCGAAACTTTCCTCAACGCACATCCAACTTTCGAACATAAGTTAGCTGTTGAAAATAAATTATGGAAATTTTGGAAAAGAAGACTTCATGGACCACATTATTTTCTAAAACAGAATAAAAAACCTAAGCTTAATGATTGCAGAAACTTCAAAATATGACTTGAGGTGACAACCTATCACCTAGAATAGAAATAAATCCACTAGTTTATTAGAGGAGTTAACAGGTGGAACATGCAACAATGTATTCCACTTCTTCCGTGATGGGAGCAAAGTTGGATTGCTCCCTACTCTGACATGAAGTCATGGTTGACCCCATACTAAAACAAAATCTCGAAGTGCCCTTTCTATCATAAACACTTCCAGATCAATCTGAATTAGTATATACATACAATCTGAAGTCATGATCTCTAGTATAGCAGAGACCGAAATCCAACGTACCCTTAAGGTATCTCATCACATGTTTTGCATCATCAAGGTGAACATGTATGGGTTGTACCATATACTGACTCAAGGAAAAACATATATCTGCCCTGGTATTCATCAGATACATCACCGAACCAATAATCTATCTGTACAGAGTAGCACCAAACAATTTTGACAAGGTGTTTACCAAGAGCTTCAACTTCGTTTCCATGGGTGTGTACATGCATTTACATTCCAACATGTCAAACCTTTTCATTATTTCAACTACACACTTCCCTTGGTTAAGGAAGATCTTCTCTAACCTCTATGAAACTTTGAGACCTAGGAAATAATGCATCATGCCTAGGTCTTTCATCTCAAATATTGCAGCGAGCTTCTTCTTACAGTCTGTGATAAGATTTTCTTCATCTTGTCAAGAATACATCATCTACATATAGTAGCAACATCACTGGCTCATCATTCATAACCTTGTGGTAAAGGTTAGAATCAAATTTACTTTTGGTAAATCCCAAGCTCGTCATGAAACTGTCAATTTTGCCATATCAAGCTCTAGGAGTTTTCTTCAACCTGCACAGATCCTTCTTCAATCTGCAAACCTGAGTCTTTCTATCTTCAAATTCAAACCAAAATTTCACATTACATTGTACCAATATAGTACACTTGCTTAGTTGCAACTTAATCTACACAATCATGTGCTAGCTCTATGTGCTCTCTGCAAAGCACCGTTCGTCTCACTGCCTGAGAGTATGTCCTCTCCTCTTTATACAACTGTTCCTTTTGGAACTGTGACTCTGTACCTGCAGCTACTCTAAAGCTGAAAATGGTTGCTTCATTCTCACTGTGACAGCTGAAATCAGAGAGTAACTCCTCTACTCCATCATGGCAACAACTTCAACTGAAACTAAGAGTGGCTCAATAAATGATACTAAATGTAGCTCTTATTCTTTCATGGAGGTAAATCTATCTTTTATTGTAGTCATGTCTCTATGACCCAACTAATGCACTGCACCAAATTCCACTCAATTTTAAATATGGGGATTTCTCCCCTTGCATATCATACTATATATGAATTGTTGTTGTTCTGGTTCTCTTCATGATGAATATTGGAACTATTTATTCAATTACTAGAGTAAGTGTCTCGTTATATTCTTCTCCCTCTTGCTGGGAGAATCCTCTAGACACACATTAGGCTTTGTACATCTGCAACATGCTTGATCTGTTTACGTCAATCTTGGAAGTCAATACTGACTTCTCTTCTAGTCTCAAGGAAGAATCCATATCCTAGTCTTTCTGACTGGATTCCTTCTCTGTCACTGAAACAAGGGAATCTTCCCAGGAGATTTCATATCTCCTAGAAGTTTCTGAAGCTATGATCTAGTCTTCTCATGGCATCTGTCTCCCAATATTGGAAGTTGTCTCTTCATCTAATCCTTTCTGAGATCAGGCTTACTCTCGATTTCTTCTGAGTCTACAAGGACTTCATCATCTCTTATGGGGTATACTTGTTATTGAATACCAAGTCTAAATATGAAAAGTTGAGTCAGACTTCAAGTGAATTTTTCTTCCTATCAAGGTGGCCTCATTATCCTTTGAACAAGTCTACTGTGAGTTCTTGATCTAATGTCCGATCATCTTTGGAGCCTTTTTCTCCTTACAATCAATCTCCATATGAGATAACTCTAGATCTCAAAAGATAGCTTCTTCTTTATTTTCTTTGGTACATGAATGTATATGGTCATGTACATAGTCTGCTTCATGTCTCATATAATATGTTTCCTTCTACAACCTTCACTATAGCTTCCTCGGGGTTATCACCTGTGACCTGAAACAAGGTCAACAAAACAACAAGCAAGAATAATACTCTTTTGATAATAGTAAATAAAACAATAGCATGAATAATCGTCACAGTAGCTCCTTTAGAGCTTTCACTTGTGACATGTCTGAAACAAAGATCAAAAGTAAGAAATACAATACGAAATGAGATCAACACTCTTCTAGTGTTATGATCAAACATTCATCCAAGGTCACCTAGAACTAACACAAGAAGTTTCTCCTAGAGGAGATGTTAGTTGTATCTGGTAAATGATTACATTAAGAATTTATCTCAATATGCTCACATGCTACCACGTATAATAATTTTCAAAGACTGCTACCTCAACTATAGTGTTTACTTGTAAAGGGGTAGTTATCAACTTGTCATGTGAACCTTTGAATCTTATCAACTTAATTAATTAAAACTGGAACCTGGAGCCTTGTCCTCAAGAATGAGTGTGTTTCTTTTCTTCCAAGTCTCCTTCACTCACGATGACGAGTGCTTTCTTCAACCTATATTTTGTACTAAGACAATATGTTATCTTGATAGAAAGTTGGGTTAGAGGATAAACTCTATGATCTCAACCTTAATCAATCTAATTCTTTGACTTAAATTTTGACCAAAGGTTAGTATGATGGTCATAAATTCAACATGCAACCTAGATCAAAATAATGTCATAAAAAATAGATTCATATCAGAATAATCAAACCTAGGTTGCATCATTCCTCTAAATGTGTTGGATCTTGACATCCTTCTGGATCTATGGAAATAGATCCCTTCTCCTGCAAATACCCTTTAAAGATTAACAATTTAAACATATGTGAATACATACCTATGATAGTATTTGCGGGTAGTGGCACCATCGAGTAGCAACGGTAATAATTATCAACTCTTAAAAACTTCAAGGGTTATTGCAACCGGTACTACATCTGATACTTCAAGAGATCCCTTCTCCTGCAAATGCCCTTTAAAGCTTAACAATTTAAACATATGTGAATACATACCTCTGATAGTATTTGCAGGTAGTGGCACCATCTGGTAGCAACGCTAATAATTACCAACTCTTAAAAACTTCAAGGGTGACTGCAACTGGTACTGCAACTAATACTACAACTGCAATTGATACTGTAACTGACTTTGAAACTACAACTTAGGGTTTTATGAGAAAACCCTAATTTTTCAAACTTCAAATTTTGAAATTCTGATCCAGGGACTAGATGCGTTGGGCTGAGGCAAGTTTGTTGGAGCTGCTAGATTTAAAAAATTCCAAGTTTTTCCCCTTGAAACTTGACCTGCGAAAATCTGGACTAGTACTTCTGGTTCTGGTTCTAGTTTCCTGGTTTTTCTGGTTTTCTGGTACTTCTAGTTTTCTGCTTTTCTAGTACCAATCAAAACTAGGGTTTGACTTTCCAGAGGCTCTGTCCATTGAAAAGTTGCACTCAAGCTTCCAAAAAATTATCTAGGGTAGGGCGCACTTTTCTAGATGGTTTTTAGGAAAAAATTCCTCTCCAACAAAAGCCTTAATTTTCTTGTACATCAACAATGATGGTTTTGCTTATCTAGTGAAAGGTGCTCTCTTCAACTTAGCTCTAATACCATGTTAATTTTTGAGCTATTATTAGGTTTCTTTTCAATTTACTAGATAACAATAGCACAGGTAGGATCATTGAGAGAAACACAATCACAAGATACACAACATTTATCCTGAGAAACCTTCATGAGGGAGAAAACCCAACAAAAACTTCCTTAATATAGATAGCCAATACAATGCCAAGACAATAAACCAAAAACATTAGAGAATATCCAACACTGAGCAATGCGCCTCTCTCTTCCTTGTTCTCCCAACTGTAGCTATCAAACTTGCGCACTTGATGAGTGAATGAATGAGTGAGCAAATGAGGCACTAGCCTCCTTTATTTATACTAACTCACAGGCGCTGGAAAGGCATCTCTTCACTGGGCATGGCCTACTTGTCTTCTTAGTGTTTAAAACCACGCTAATTAGGCATGGGGGTCGACTTCTTAATTTGCATAATACAATTAGGGTTTGACCAATCCACAAAAGGGGATTTGGTCAATTACAATGCCCGACATGATCAATCCACAAAAGGGGATTGATCTAATGAATAATGACTCAATAAATAAATAGAATACTCTTTGCAGTTATAATATTTCAATAGATCTTTCATGTGTCATGCTTGTTGAAAAATTCCTTAATGAAAGCGATACTAAGTAGCACTTTTGAAGCTGAAAATTTATAATACTTTTCCACTTTCTCAATTAAGAAAAATCCTACACAATCATCTTTCTAATCCCCAATTGGGTGTTTCTTGAGATTAGCATGACTTATGACCCATTCAATTGCTTCTATACAAAGAAAAACAAGTGCTCTAGTTGCAGCAACATGTAGACAAGATCTTCGGATATTCATGAAAACCTTATCATCGATTTCCATGACAACAAGGTCACTATGTGGTGTCATCTCTGGATATTCCTCATTCTTGAACTTTAGAAACAATTTATTCCATCCTGGCAACACAACTTTAACTCCAATGCTAGGTTTAGTATCTTTGTATATTATATGCAACAAAGGCTCTTTTGATGCAGGAATATGAATTATGGGCAAAAAGGCATCCAATGGATCTTCGACCATAGTCGGCTTGTCTTGTGAAGCTTCACCTGTCTATCTCTTTTTTTCCTTAGGAGATTTGGCCAGTTGTCTCAGGGGGGGGTATTCCTTGATGGCATGTTTTCTGCAAATGAGCAAATCAGAGAACACTCACTCTTTCATTTTTAGATTGAATCAATCAAATTACTTTTGATTTTTAAAAAAAGATCAATTGGCAATTTTTTCAATGCAATTGAAATAGAAAAATTATAGATGATGACATAGAACTAATACCAAAATATGATTGATAACCAGTAGCTACCTGAGATTCCTAAAGCTAATTTCCATTTATTGAAGTAGATTATTTATTCGTTTTGATCAATCGAAACAAACACTCGAAACACTGTGCGTGATCACTTTCACCAGTGGTTTACTCAATCTGACTAATCGTAGATAACAAACACAATTGCGAATTCCCAAAATTCTCAGAGCTTTGTTTGAAACCAGGAATAAAATGAGGAATACAACCACTAAGGTTTGAATTTAATGCGTAATAGACCAAATCCATGCAATATGATGACATGACATCACTCACAGAAATCAGATTCACTAAATTTGATGAATTGAATGTCGATTAGGCACTCTAGACACCAGATCCATGCATTAATGACTAGTTGTATTGTTCGATGGTTGCACCTTGGTTTTATTTGTTTCAATAAGTTTCAAAAAATGTCTCGTATTGCACAAAATTCCTGACACGGATATAGAACATTTCTTGAAAAATGTGCCTATGACAACGTTGATTGGTTAATGTTAGTTTAAAATGTTATAGCGAAATCTTTCAACCAACTTCCAAAAACTAGTCGAGCGACTCCATCGGACCCCATACAAAACCTTACTAAATGTGTATTGGCGAGTGTAAAAAAACATGACCTTTTCGACAAACTTTAAATTTTGTCCATCGACACTTTTGAAAAAACATGTATCAATACTTTTGAAAAAACGTGTATTGACGCTTTTGAAAAACGTGTATTGGAAACCTCTCATTTCCTTTCAATTGTTGAACTTCAAAAAAATTGACTCCATCGTTGCTTTCGAAAAAAGTTGTATCGTCAATTTTAGAAAAACCTTTTTCGACGCTTTCTCAATTTGTCTATTGTATTGGCGTATTAATTTTTATTATCTCTTGACCTTTATCGACACTTCTCTATAAACTTTGTTTTCATCGGTGAACTTTAAAAAAACTTCTACAGTGCTTTTTGAATTTGTCTGTTGTATCGACACATTTCAAGCAACATATCTTTTGTCCTTTTTCATCGCCTCTCCAAAAAAATTATTTTCATTGGCCAACTTCAAAAAAGTCTCTTCAACACTTTCCAGAAAATGCCCATCGCCAAACTTTCAAATTTTTCCATCGGTACTTTCTCAAAAACTTCTCTTTTTCATTGGCACTTTGAAAAAAACTTGAGTACTATCGACACTTACGGAAAAACATGAGTACCATAACACTTTCGAAATTTGTTAAATTCCATTGACAAACTTTGAAAAAATGTTCATTTTTTTACGTTCCAAAAGATTTATCTATTGTTTTAACAAATTTCGACTTTGTGAATACTAATTCTTTCAAATTATTTTATGAATTTAATTTTTGTTTAGCTTTTCATTAATACTAAGACATATGCTACTCTATATGAAATCTATGAAACCAAAACATGTAAATTTTTTATGTAATTAAAACAAAGTGGTATCCAAAACTGTTGAAATTTTTTTAGTGTCTTTGTATACTCAACCAACACTCACATGGAAATATAACTGGTATAAAATACCATGATTGTATATGATGAAATCATCAAATATTCATATTTAAAACTATGTTCCTTGTCAGCTTCTTGTGTGCATACATTAAACCTTCGAACGTGTATGTGCAGATACGAAAGATACATAGACATTAAACCCTTCGACCCACATTTATGTGAGCTTCCATGGGCCCTCTCTCGGTGTCTCTCTCTCGATAATGTTTCAACGATTTTTCTGTAGAAGGCGGAGAGACCGACCATCAACCGCGTAAATTTTTTCTACTTGAAAAAGGATCATTGATGCATGAGCAAAAATTATACAGCCCAAAAATTTTGTACCATATTGAATGAACTACAACTTGGCGCGCAACGGAAATTCTCAACCATAAAGTATGGACTACAACTTGGTGTGCATGAAAGGACAAGGACAATATCCTCTCCGCATGAATCCGACTAAATAAATATAATAATATAGAATCTGGCAGAGATGGAAAAGTACCGAAATCATTATCCACCACTGCGTGAATCCAAGAGAAAGCAATACACACGTGAATCCGACAATTTGAACATCAGAATGTCGGAGGCGCCTGTAATGTCAACCTTTATTCGACAAGTTATACGATCTCCTTGTTGCAATTGGAGTTGGTCCTGAAAGACTCTAAAGCCATGTCAAAGAAGGTGACGATTTTTATAGTTATTCTCGCCGATCATTCTGTCGACTCAACATAGGCCCTAAGTTCCCTCCATACGTAGACGATGTAAATCTTAAGAGAAAATATCAACGTCCACTTTATAAATATTAAATATGGCCACTCTGTTTTTGTTTTTTCTAATTATTATATTAAAGTTGGCAAATAGAAATTGGAGGTTTGTTATGGATGCCCTCTTTGTTTTCATTTTTATATTATATTATTTTTTGAAAAATAAAATAAAATAACTTTGTATTCTAAACATTTATTTTTTGGTGGTTTTTTTTTTTTTTTTTGGGATATTATTCATTTAATTTTTTCCAAAATGAGGTGAGAAATTGTTGGATTTGTAGATAAGATTGATTAAGTCTATACAATATAAATATGCTAGGGTTTTTTCAGCGCACTTTATACAAACACTCAAAAAGGAGTAGATAGCTTTCATAATCAATATAATATAAATAAGATTGACAAAGTTACAAGCAATCACAAATAAATGAGTTAACATTAAGCACCATGCAATGAACTAATCATTAACTCACTATCTAATACATCTATTCAATATACAATATTTATCATAGAACTAACAAACTCACTACCTAATACATCTATTCAATACACACTATTTATCATAGAACTAACATAATACACCAAACATAATGCTTAATGTGAAGCAGAAGCAAACGAAGAGTAGATGGTTTTCATATTCAATATAATAAAGAATTCTGCGATCATTGGTTATCATCAGTCCATCGACTTCGAGTCAAGGATCCCAATCGATATAATAAAGGATCGCATTGTCATCATTACTTATGATCATTGCGTCTACTTTAAATGAGAGTGGCTATAGACTTTGTTTAAGAATTTTGTCAATAAAAAATAATATAACACAAATTTATACTTATTAATTTGTTGTGTAAGTCTGTCCTTATCTCTTGATCCGTATTGTGATGTTTACTAGTTTTTTTTTTTTCATCCAGATGTTTAACCTCCACAATTGCTTTGGTTTACATCCTATGGGCAACCGATTGCAGTAATAGGGATCGGCCACCTTGCTGAAAAACCCCAGCTAGCTCTTTTGAACCAATTATTATACATGTCTATTGCAATGTATATTGTAATTTCTTAGGAGTTAGTTTTTTTAGACTTTTAATTAGTTGCTTGTGATGACATACAACTTTCTAAAGTTTTTAAATTTTCTTTTATTTATTTTTATTTATTTTTAAATAAAAAATATTTTTTATCTTATGGAAATTGAAATTCTTAATTTTCTATTGGTTGAAGAGAGTGATGTGACTATTTTTATGTGGTTTTAATAGGTATTGTGGTTTTAAATGCCACTTAGCCATCACTTTAATTTGTCATTTAATGTGAGAGATATCATTATTTTAATTCATTCTTGATATAAAAGATATCATTTTTAATTTATTTATGTTCCATTAATTTATGTTATAGTACTTCATTGATTTGATAGTACTTCTTACTTTAGTCTTGTCATTTAATGTGATAATTCTTATTATCTATTCTTTAAAATTGTAAATTTCAATTCTATAGATAAATTTAGCTCTCTAAAAAATTTACATTGAAAAAAAAAACTTCTCACTTTCCCTTGATTTCAATTGTATAGATAAATTTAACTCTCTCAAAAATTTATATTGAAAAAAAAACTTCTCACTTCTCATTTTTGCTTTGCAATTTATTCATCTTATATGCAAGTTCACTAACAAAATCAATTGTTACTCCATTTCCATAATTTTTACTAGTTTAACCTCTAAAAACATGGTCGATAAGCCATGGTGGTTTGTAAATTTCTTCAGACATTGAGATTTACAAATCACTAAGTTAACATTAAAACCATAAAAAAAAATTTGAAAACCTAGTGATTCATGAATGTTCAAATTAGACAAATAAGTAAAAATAATAGTACGAGCGGGACCAAAGCCTTCATCTTGGTGTAGATAGATTCAGTCATTTAAATTTTTAAATAGTTTTACCAAATCCTACTACTTGTGTATTTTAAATATTTTTACCAAGTTCCATGAAAGTTTATTATATATTAAAAATATCTCGAACTAATTAACATCACATCCTAACAACATTTAGACGCGTGGAGCTGTGACTTCTTACCAAAAAAGATCTTGATAATTAACATTTTGGTCATTTCACTTAGCTACAAATTTGGCAACTCAAATTTCCCGTGCATAGATGAATTAGGCAATTTTGAAAATAATTACAACATTCATCTAACTTAACATTTTAAAATTATAATTTTATTAAAAAAATGATTTTGAATATTTTAAATGAAAAAGTTATATAAAGTTGATCTCAAATCCAACAATATATTGCATTTATGTTGCTACACAGGAACTTTAAATGCTACTATAAAAATAATATTTATATGTAAATAAATACTAATTATAAATTATAAATAAATAATAAATTATTACAAGTTTTAAGTGTTTTATAATTGTTTTAACTATTAATTTTGGATTACATAAAACTACTATCATTGTTTTAACTATCAGTTTTGAACTACATACAATTATTATATTAAAATATTAAAAGGCAGGTGTAGGACAGTAGGTGACAGAGTGTGTTGTTAAGACACTAAGTGATGTGAAGTCACCCGTTCGAAACCTGCCAGGACAAATAGGTTCTAAACCTGTGGGGACAAAAAATCCAGCCATGTTAAGGGTTGGTGTGGCTCACCAGTTGGAAACCTCTAGCAAACAAAAAAAAACACATGAATGGGTTATTTAGTTATTTAATTTTAAGAAGTTATATTATGAACCAACTCATAAATATAATTTCAAATGTTTTTTCTCATTTTATAATTTTATTTTTTTAATTTTAGTTATATAAATTATATAAAAATGGAAGAAATTATAAAAAAATAGAATATATTAAACGAATTAAAAAGATAAGGTATGTACACCTTCATAGACTTTAGCAACTCCATTATGACCTTAAAATTAAATTATTATTAATATATATTTTATTGACAAAACATTTCATGGGTGAGAAGAAAAAGAAGTTGAAACTTCAATATTGGGAATCTTCTATTTTTGAAACCCTATCATAAAAATACACACCTAGATTTGCAATCTAGCTCTCTTTCACATCTCTCACATTGTTGGGTTGCTTGTACTTGCCATCTCCAACACCTCTATAGGGACCTCTTGTCATTATCTTTGCTCCAACCTTGCAAGCTTGTTGATTCATCCTAAGGCATCTTTATTGGCTTAGTTGCACTCACATCTTGGATGATTCAACCTTACAAGCTTAAAGGGAGGTATCATCATGATCATACCCCTTGAGGGCACTTGGGTTTCTCTACTTTTCTATCATTGATTTATCTTTTATAACAGTAGATCTAGTGTTATTTGCATCTATATAGAAATTTATCTTTGTATTGAAGATCAAGTACAAGTATTCTCTTGCACAAAATTGGAGTTGCATGTGTAGGATCTTCGAAGACATGGATAATTCTTGGAGGCATATTTATAATGCTCATCTTCATCCCAAGTAGCTTCAACGCCCACAACAACAAATTCTAATGAGTTCCTTCTATTTGTAGTTCCAACATTGGGGTTTTTAGCTCATTAAAGGAATTGCTGGTAAATTAATCCTAGTTGGTTAATTTGCTTTCCTTATATAATTTGCTTGTAAAATCTAATTAGAAACCTAAATAAAATACCATAATAATTTACAACCATAGATTAACATAATTAAGGTTTAAACCCTAATTAACCAAGTGGTCTTTGATTTTCTCCTTCTTCATCTTAAAATTTTGTTTCATGGCATAGTTCTAAAATTGAATAATGACTCTACTCTCCTTTTTTTTTTTTTTTTTAAAATGATTGTGACCTTGGCTGGTCTTCCATTCTTACCTTTACAATATATGTGTAGTATTACATATCCTATGTTACACAAATTCCACTTATCAACCTTTATTTAATTGTTGTCATCATAATTATGTATTTAAAAAAATACTATATAATTTTATAAAATTCAAATTATATATATTCTAATAAATTTTATAAATTTGTGTTATTTGAAATATTAAACTAAGTAATTAATTTTGTCATCATAATTATTTATTTAAAAAAATACTATATAATTTTATAAAATTCAAATTATATATATTCTAATAAATTTTATAAATTTGTGTTATTTGAAACATTATCTACTTAAAAAAATACTATATAATTTTATAAAATTCAAATTATATATATTCTAATAAATTTTATAAATTTTTTGTTATTTGAAACATTAAACTAAGTTACTTAAGGGAAAATCATGATAATTAACATAAGCTTACACAAAATAAATTTGTTTCGACAAAATTGTGTCATCATGCTAAGCTCCACTCAAGAGAATATGACAATAAATTTGTATTATTTGAAACATTAAACTAAGTTACTTAAGGGAAAATCATGATAATTAACATAAATTTACACAAAATGAATGTGTTTTTACAAAATTGTGTCAACATGCTAAGCTCCACTCGAGAATATGAAAATGGTATACGCCAAATAGCATATTTGATAAAAAAAAATTTGAAGAAGATTCATTATCGAATGTTTATTGTGTTATGATTTTAAAGTTCTATGCTCTAATACCATTTAAAGTGTTTGATAATCATTTCAACTTTTAGTATTAAAATAATCTAGCAAACTCTAATGGTTCTAATGCTAAAGTCATAAGTTATCTAACCACACTTTTTTAGTTTAATTATGGTGATGAGTTTATAGGTGGCTCTGGAGAAATTTTCAAGCTAGGGTTTAACAGACGTGGTCTCAGCAACGACTAGCATGGTGACCAAAGGGGGAGAGAATGAAACCCCCTCCTACAAGTAGGTTGTGGTGGACAGAAGGAAAGGACCACAAGGGGGCGGTTTCAAAGAACTTATGGCAGACACTTCGGGTTTAGGTTCAGACAAGAATCAAGAGGGCAATCAAGAAAAAAGTAATCTCATGGGGGAAGAAGCCAGAGAAGCCCAGAACGATGTGCAAGCAACGGTGAAACCTAGTGGGGTACATGGGCGCAACCCATGTAAACCTAAAACAACACTGATACCCAAGGTTATACTGGAAGATCCCCAAACACAACTCTTCCGGGATCAGATGAAGATGCATGCACTGATCTGCAAGTTTATGGGCCTGTGGCCCACAGAAAAAACGTTGCGCAACTGGATAAAATACCATTGGAAGACAAGTGGAGAAGTGGAACTCCACCTTGGTTCGAAAGGATTCTTCACAACAGTCTTTATGAACCTGGAGGACAGGAATAAAGTCTTTGAGGGGGGGCATATTTCCATGCCTCAGTGGGGTTGTACATGCGTCCATGGAAGGAAAAATTCTCCCTAGAGAAGGAAACCTTTACAAATGTCTCGGTCTGGCAAAGGCTTTACCCCTTACCGCTAGACTATTGGTTTTTGTCCACCTTTGAAGCCATATGGAACAAGCTCGGAAAATATGTCAAGACATTGGAAGCTACTCTAAAAGGCAGGTATACATCCTACGCAAGGATCTGCATAGAGATGGATGTTTCGGGGGCGCTCCCAGAAGCCATAAGCCTGGAGTTTAGGGATGAAGAATGGATACAAAGCATAGACTATGAGCAGATCTCGATTCAATGCAGAAGATGTCATGAACATGGACACCTACTAAGAGAATGACCTCTAAATAAAAAACAAGAAGCGGAAAACACCAATCTACAACAAGATGAGGACGGTTTTGTGAAGCCAAATCACAAAAGCAGAGGAAACAAAAGAAAAGGCAAGGCCCCAACAGGAAGCAACTTGGAAGCCATGAATGGAACAGAAGGAAGAGGCAAGACCAACCAAGGGAAAGAAGGAGGAAAAGGAAAGATGAAAGCTAAGGAAGCGAGTGAACAAGCAACTCATGAGAACACATGAATTCCAAGCAACAAGGGAGAACATGGAGGTTGCGCAAGTCCTATGGAAGGTGGAAACGTAGATGCCAACACTCGAATGCAGGAAGGAGACGGAGATTCAGAGATGACACCAAGCAAGGTAGGAACAGAGGACCTAGATCTCAGAGACATTGTGGAAAGGGAAGGAATAGATCTACCGAACATACTGGAGCAATGGAAAAGGCAGGGAGTAGACAATGTGCCAGCGGAGCAACTTGACCACATTCAATATCTCTTCCTCCTAAGGGAGGAAGCGAAATCCAGATGGATCAAGCGCATGCATGGAGAGATAGGACACCTGGGAATCAAAACATGCGAGGGACAGCCACAACACTCACCCAAGAAGACACAGAGGAAGAAAGGCAGAAAATCAAATAGCGTCGCCCTACAAGAACTAGGAGCCCTGTTGATAAACTCAGGTAAGATTAAAAATATCTTCCCCAAATCCCCCCCACATGTTTAAATGAAGATTATAACGTGCAATATAAGAGGCCTAAACAACCCAAGAAAACAACGAATCTTTAAAAATAGATTGAGTAAGGAACAACCTGACCTATGTTTCATTCAAGAGACAAAATGCACTTTAGACAAAATGGAAACAATCAGTAAAAAATACTGGAGTAAGTACAAGATGTTGGCTATCGAAAGCCAACATATGGCGGGAGGCATCCTCGCCCTGTGGAACCCACATTCGGTGAACCTAATTGCAACGGAAGCCATGAGACATATACTTTTTGTCAACATACAAATTATAGGGAACACAAAGGAAATTCTATGCACTAATGTGTATGGACCCCAGGTGATGGAGGAAAAAAGGAGACTGCTCCTTGACCTAGAGAATCTAAAGGATCGTACCCGCAACCTCCATTGGATCCTGGCAGGGGATTTTAACATCATCACTACACTCGCTGAGAAGAAAGGGGGCACCAGGAAATTGGACAGAGATGCAGAGGAATTCTCAGCTTTCATAGACACAATGGAGCTTGTGGACATCAAGACCAACAATGGTCAGTTCACCCGGAACAACAAACATTTAGGTCACCACCAAGTAGCCACAAGGTTAGACAAATTCTTGGTGTCGGATTTTCTAGGGACTAACTTTGGACTGTAGTATCCTTTCTTGGGGGGGATCAAACCACTGGCCAGTTCAACTGGAAGCAAATTTTCAAACCACACCGAAGAACAAACCATTTAGATTTGAGAAATTCTAGATCAACCATCCCACCTTCAAGGAGAACATTAATCAATGGCGGCGGGAGGAACTACCAGACCAAGGGACAAGGATGTTCAAACTTTACAAAAAACTCAAGTACATCAAACAAAAACTCAAGGAGTGGAACAGGGAAGTCTTTGGAAACATAAACCAAGGGAAAAACAGTATCGAGGACAGAATGAGGAAGCTACATGAACTGTGCATCAAAGTGGGATACACAGAGGATCGGAAAAAAGATGAGATCCAAATGACCGAGGAATGGGAAGCAAGATGCCAACAGGAAGAAACCTTGTGGTGCCAAAAGTCCAGAATAAGGTGGATAAAGGAAGGGGAGAGGAATACCAAGTATTTTCATAGAAAAACTATTGCGAGAAGGTCCCATAATAAAATCTTAAAGATTAGGGATCAGGACGGGATTGAAAGAGAATCCCACCAGGAAATTGAAAATAAACTAGCCAACCACTTCCAGGGGATAGCCCAGGAAGCCAACCAAGAAAGATCCGATGCCATACAAAGAATAATGCAACATATCCCCAAGCTAGTCTCAGAGGATCAAAATTGTGGCCTAAGGAAACACATCGCAAATGAAGAAATTGACCAAGCAGTCCAGGAGATGCCCAACAGAAAGGCCCTAGGCTTGGATGGCTTCACAATGAAATTCTTCAAAGCCTGCTGGGAAGTGGTTAAACATGATATTTACAAGGTGGTGGAGGACTCCAGGCTAGCGACATCCATCTTGAAAGCTTTAAACGCCACAATGATCACTCTAATTTCGAAATAAAATGAAGCTAGGACCCCAGACCGCTACAGGCCTATAACTTTATGCAATTTAGTCTACAAGATAATATCCAAAGTCAAAGCCAATAGACTGAAGCCACTCCTTCCCACACTGATTTCACAGGAACAAGTGGGCTTTGTGGAAGGAAGACAAATCTGGGACAATATCATCCAGGCCCATGAGATCATTCACATGCTTAAAATTCAAAGGAGAGGGGGGATGATAATCCAACTTGATATGGCGAAGGCTTACGACAAAATAAGTTGGCACTACATGGCTAAGACATTGGAATCTTTTGGGTTCGAACAACATTGAATCAACTGGATAGTCACTCTATTCTCAACGACAAGCTACTCGCTACTAATCAACGGAGCCCCAGGAAATCCCTTCTGTCCATCCAGAGGCATAAGACAAGGGGATCCCCTGTCCCCCTTCATGTTCATTCTAATGATGGAAGGGCTAAGCATAAGCATAAAAAGCGCAACTGCAACTGGTGAAATAAAGGGCATTAAACCTTTTGAAAAATGTCCAACCTCCACACACCAACAGTTGGTTGATGATACCCTACTCCATGGCACACCCACAGTAAAGGAAACAAAGGCTTTTAAAAGAATATTAGAAGACTTTGGGGAAGCCTCGGGGGTGGAAATCAACCACTCCAAATCCATGATATATTTATTCAACACTAATCCAAGTATTCAATGAAACTTGGCCAACATTCTGGGATTTGAACGTAAAATGCTCCCAACGAAATACTTGGGAATCCCCCTCACAGACAGAGCCTGCAAAAATGCTACGTGGGAAGGAGTTATCAGCAGACTGCAGGAGAGGGTAAACAACTAGACATACAGAGCCCTAAACATGGTTGGAAGGCTTGTCCTCACCAAAATGGTTCTACAAGCAATTTCGGCGTATATGATGTCAGTGTTCCTAGTCCCCAAAGGAATCCTACAAAAGATAAGAGCCATCCAACGATACTTCCTATGGCGAGGCACAGAAAATAAAAAGAAATGGGCTCTGGTGGCCTGGGATAAGGTTTGCAGACCAAAAAGAAAAGGCGGCTTGGGGTTATAAGACCCACAGGTAACCAATGAAGCCTACGGGGAAAAGCTCTGGTGGAGATGGGTAAAAGACAAATCGGTGTCATGGGTAAACTTCTCGAAGGCCAAGTATGCCCTGAATATCAGTGATCAAGAGAGAATTCAGTTCATGGTCACAAGGGAGGGATTAGCCATCTGGAATCTCGCCTGGCACAACAAGAACTGGATCTAGAAACATAGCTTCTGGGAAATCAGAAATGGTAGAACAAGAAGGTTTTGGGAGGATGCATGGCAACAGGAACCCAGAATGGAAAATCCATACAGGGAAGGAAATGATTGGGCAAGGTAAAACAAAAATCCATTCCTACTGAAAGCAATGGGATGGCAACGCCAAATGGAGGATTTGGGACAAACTTATTCCACAAAATAGAGCCCGGATCGAAACAATAGCGAAAGAGGTGGAGGAGGAATTGGAGAAAAGGAAAATTGGGGTCTCGGAAGAAGAGGACCAATTGAGGTGGGGCGGGAAAAATGTTAAGAACCAAATATCAATATAGCATAGAAAATCCTCAGAAAAAGTACTCAACGCCTTGAAAAAGAGATAATTTCAGATAATAAGCCTCTTCGAGGGGGCAACCTTCTTTTAC